>CM056059.1:1600963-1690963 GCA_029574335.1 Rana kukunoris | reverse complement strand
CAATGTGATATTTGGTATCTTCCTCTGTCCTCCCCTCCTTCTCCACTGCTAGTTGGTTCAGTCCTTGCTAGACCCTCCCAGTTCCCCTCAGTCAGAGAAGGGGGCACATGGTGTCTTCTTGCATTTACAAAGACTGGAAAAGTCTCCTCTGCACTGCCATTATCTGCAAGTAAGTTTGTGTTGGATTCAGCTCGGGGGTGTGTCTTATTGAAGAGTGAAGCTGCCTGTGGATGCGGCCGAGTCAGCAGGAGGTAGGTCAATGCAAAATGTAGCATTTGAACCCGGCCAACCACCATCAAGGAAACCTTCCCTGAGTAACTCTGTGCAGCCATCGCTGTGTGTGGGTGTGTAGTTGGGAAGTGTCTGCAAAGAGGCTGCAGGAGATCAGCAGCTCTGAGGGGGGGGGGAACAAGGCCACTGCTGACCATACACAGAGCAAACCACAGGTCAGGGTTTACTTTTTAATCCATTTTGTACATAAAAACACAATGGAATGGCTTTCTGCCCCTCCCTGCAGACTGGGAGAGGGAGGGGCCAAACCCTCAGCCAATTAGACCGCTGTTCTTTTCATATGTAGGGCTCGGCGTTCGTGCTTGGAGGCCCAAAAACCCAGCGGATGAGTCGCACTTTTACCACCCCCCCCCCTTTTAGCCCCTTTCACAGCTGCAACAAGGGCTATACCCCTCCCATCTCCTTCAGGGGGAGGGGTTTAGGGTAAGGGTTTCCCATTGAAAAATAGGACTAGGACTCAGGAATTGGAACAAGGACCTCCCCCAGAGGTCAAACTTCAGAAGGCGGGTTCCCAGAGGTCAAACTTCAGAAGGCGGGTCCCCAGGGGTCAAACTTCAGAAGGCGGGGTCACCAGAGGTCAAACTTCAGAAGGCGGGTCCCCAGAGGTCAAACTTCAGAAGGCGGGTCCCCAGAGGTCAAACTTCAGAAGGCGGGTTCCCAGAGGTCAAACTTCAGAAGGCGGGTTCCCAGAGGTCAAACTTCAGAAGGCGGGTTCCCAGAGGTCAAACTTCAGAAGGCGGGTCCCCAGAGGTTAAACTTCAGAAGGCGGGTCCCCAGAGGTCAAACTTCAGAAGGCGGGTCCCCAGAGGTCAAAATTCAGAAGGCGGGTCCCCAGAGGTCAAACTTCAGAAGGCGGGTTCCCAGAGGTCAAACTTCAGAAGGCGGGTTCCCAGAGGTCAAACTTCACAGGGCGTGGCTGACCCACCCCCACCAAAGTGTACCGCCTACCCCAACTATGTCAGGGAATGAACGAGTCGGGGTAAGTTAACGAGGGTCACTCTGCAGTGCAATGCCTGGAGTTTGCATGTTCTCCCTGTGCCTGCATGGGTTTCCTCCGGGTGCTCCGGTTTCCTCCTACGCATGCTGGTAAGTTAATTGGCTCCCGTCTAAATTGGCCCTAGTCAAGAGCGTTGGGACCCTTCGGGGTAAGAGCGGGCTATATCAAGATACCTCAACAACGCTCTGAATGGAGATCACTCCTCAGGGACTGAGCCCTAAAGGGGGGGGGGGGGGTCCAGTTATAAAACATCATTTGAGCAAAAATTACTGTACTGTCTCTAATATGTGTAATTCATATATTGTCAGCGCCATCTAGTGGCCAAAATATTTATTAAAAAATTTTTGCCTAATTTTCTGGGGGGAAAAAAATGCGTTGTGGCCACTAGATGGCGCTGGTGATACTAAAATTACATATACGGCGAGGGAGGGGAAAAAGTATTTGCCCCCCTGCTGATTTTGTACGTTTGCCCCCACAGACAAAGAAACGATCGGTCTATAATTTTATTGGTCGCTTTATTATAACAGTGAGAGACGGAATGACAACAAAAATATCCAGAAAAACGCATTTAAAAAAAAAAAAACGTTTTAACCACTTCCCTACCGCGCCTATTCTGGCACTTCTCTCCTCCGTGTAAAAAATTATCATTTTTTTTGCTAAAAAATTTATCAGAACCCCCAAACATTTTTTTTAGCAGACACCCTAGGGAATAAAATGGCGGCCATTGCAACTTTTTATCCCGCACGGTATTTGCGCAATAATTTGTCAAACGCCTTTTGTTATTTTTTCCTTTAAAAAAAACAGTAAAGTTAGCCCAATTTTTTGTATAATGTAAAAGATGACGTTACGCCGAGTAAATAGATACCTAACATGTCACTTTTAAATTGCGCACGCTCGTAGATTGGCGCAAAACTTCAGTACCTTTTAAAAAATCTCCATAGGCGAAGCTTACATTTTTTATTTTATTTTTTTACAGGTTACCAGTTCTGAGTTACAGAGGAGGTCTAGTGCTAGAATTGTTGCTCTCGCTCTAGCGCACGCGGCGATAACTCACATGTGTGGTTTTCACTGCGTTTGTGGGCGGAACTTGCGTTTTTGTTTCTGAGCGCGAGCTAACCGGGGATGGGGGAGTTTTTTTTTGTTTTTTTTTTTACTTAATTTTTTTATATTTTTTTTTATTTCTTATTAAAAAAAATGTATTTCTTTTTATTTTACATAATTTTTTTATTTTTTTTATTGTATGTTTTTCACTTTTAATCCTGTTACAAGGAATGTAATGGGAATATATTGTGACAGGTCCTCGTTATGGAAAAGAGGCGGGGTCAATAAGACCCCTCCCCCCCACATCTGTCCTCCAGGCTGGAAAGCATGAGATCGAGGGGGGGGGGAATCACCGATCTCATGCCGACGGCCGCGATCGTGGCTTTGTTTACTTCTGGGGCGTGACGTCATAACGTCGCGTCCGGGCCTCTGACGGTCATAGAGATGACCGGTGACCAGGTGGTCACTGGAAATCTCTATGGTCGTCGTTCAGCCCCCGGACGATTCGTTCTCCGGGACCCCCGATGGCACAGGAGAGCCCGGAGAAGCAGTGGATGGTGGGGGGGAAGGGGGTGTCCCCTCTCGTCGCCTATAAGAATGACAAAGCGGTGAAACTGCCGCTATGATCGTTCTTATGGTGCACAGAATCGCCGCCAGAAAAGAAGGATATCTGAATGATGCCTGTAGCTCCACCCATCATTCAGATTCTGATTTAATGCAGATGAGGCACCAAGTGAGTTTAACCACCACCTTAATCAGCCTCATGTACTTCATATCTACATTCTCCCCCCACTTGAATTCTTTGGTCCCCGAAGAGGTGGGGATATTGAACTAACCCTACATTAATGAAGAGAGAGAGGTGTTCAGGTCTAAAGGGATGAGGCAAGGCACCAAGTGAGTTTAACCACCACCTTAATCAGCCTCAGGACCTGTGTACTTCATGGCTACATTCTCCTCCCCCCACTTGAATTCTTTGGTCCCCAAAGAGGTGAGGATATTAAACTAACCCTACAATAATGAAGAGAGAGAGGTGTTCAGGTCTAAAGGGATGAGGCAAGGCACCAAGTGAGTTTAACCACCACCTTAATCAGCCTCAGGACCCGTGTACTTCATGGCTACATTCTCCTCCCCCTACTTGAATTCTTTGGTCCCCAAAGAGGTGGGGATATTAAACTAACCCTACATTAATGAAGAGAGAGAGGTGTTCAGGTCTAAAGGGATGAGGCAAGGCACCAAGTGAGTTTAACCACCACCTTAATCATCCTCAGGACCCGTGTACTTCATGGCTACATTCTCCTCCCCCCACTTGAATTCTTTGGTCCCCAAAGAGGTAAGGATATTAAACTAACCCTACATTAATGAAGAGAGAGAGGCGTTCAGGTCTAAAGGGATGAGGCAAGGCACCAAGTGAGTTTAACCACCACTTTAATCAGCCTCAGGACCCGTGTACTTCATGGCTACATTCTCCTCCCCCCACTTGAATTCTTTGGTCCCCAAAGAGGTGGGGTTATTAAACTAACCCTACATTAATGAAGAGAGAGAGGTGTTCAGGTCTAAAGGGATGAGGCAAGACACCAAGTGAGTTTAACCACCACCTTAATCATCCTCAGGACCCGTGTACTTCATGGCTACATTCTCCTCCCCCCACTTGAATTCTTTGGTCCCCAAAGAGGTGGGGATATTGAACTAACCCTACATTAATGAAGAGAGAGAGGTGTTCAGGTCTAAAGGGATGAGGCAAGGCACCAAGTGAGTTTAACCACCACCTTAATCATCCTCAGGACCCGGGTACTTCATGGCTACATTCTCCTCCCCCCACTTGAATTCTTTGGTCCCCAAAGAGGTGGGGATATTGAACTAACCAAACATTAAGTGAAAAAAGAGAGGTGTTCAGGTTTAAAGGGATGAGGTGGCAACCCTACTCAGGTCTGGAAATCCACACAAGATCTTGCCTCTGTGGGGTTTCAATGATCATGAGAACGGTGAGGAATCCGCCCAGAACTACACGGGAGAATCTTGCCAATGATCTCAGCTGGGACCGTCATCACCAAGAAAACAATCGTTTGCCGCCGCCACTGGGGGAGCTACAGATCATTGAGGGGACCATGAATGCCAACATGTACTGTGACATACTGAAGCAGAGCATGATCCCCTCTCCCTTCAGAGACTGGACCGCAGGGTAGTATTCCAACTTGATAACGACCCCCAAACTCACCTCCAAGACCACCACTGCCTTACTAAAGAAGCTGAGGGTAAAGGCGATGGACTGGCCAAGCATGTCTCCAGACCTAAACCCTATTGAGCATCTATGGGGCTCCTCAAACGGGGAAGGTGGAGGAGCGCAAGATCTCCAACATCCACCAGCCCTGTGATGTCATCATGGGGGAGGGGAAGAGGACTCCAGTGGCAACCTGTGAAAGTCTGGTGACCTCCATGCCCAAGAGGGTAAAAAAAAAATAATAATAATGGCGGCCACACAAAATATTGACACTTTGGGGCCCAATTTGGACATTTTCACTTACTTTTGTTGCCAGCGGTTTAGATTTTTTTTTTTGTTTTTTCAATATAAACACCATTTTGTTTTGTTTTTTTGTCTTCTTCTTATAAACATTTTTTTAGCACTTAGTGCTTCCTCCCTTCCAGAAGCTGACGGTAGATCTGGATAAGCAGGACGGACGGGGCCCCCGGGGCGCCCATAAAAAAAAAAAGTTTTATTACAAACGACAGGAAGTAATCCGGTGTCACTCTCCTCTACAGACATCTGACTTTCTTTTTTTAAAAAGGTAATTTGGGAAACACATAATTAGTGTACGGCCGTCTCCTTCCCATCCGCCTTCTCAGGAGAAAAAAAAACACGGCATAATTGTCACACAAACTATCGTCAGAGGACAGTGAGACATCGGAGGGGGGAGGGGTGTGTGCTTACACAGAGTGACCACTAGAGGGCACCACAATACACACAACCTTTATATATAGACACCATGTCCACAGTGTTCAATATG
Organism: Rana kukunoris; assembly: GCA_029574335.1. NCBI lineage: Eukaryota > Metazoa > Chordata > Amphibia > Anura > Ranidae > Rana > Rana kukunoris. Next base: position 1,685,632 of record CM056059.1, on the reverse strand, counting down.
TGGTGTTTGTGTCAATAGTTATTATTATACATGTATATATCTCTGACATATACCGCGGCGCAGTACAGAGATCATCGGTCAGACAACGCTCACTCCAGTGCTGTATCTATGGAGGAAGTCTACAAATACATTCTCCTCTCTTCATCTTTGGAGGGGTTTTTTTTTTTTTTATACTCGCTCCGCCCCTCCCCCGATTCACATACTAATGACATTTTTACATTTTGACATTTTCATTCCATACTTTATTTCATACCCAGTGACATCATGGCTGGGTCTCTGTGCTTGTCTATGCAATGCAGGCAGATCGTGGCTGGTCGGAGGGGCTGTACATAGCTTCCTGAAGACATAACAGTTGCCAGGCCTCAGGAGCCCTCAGCCCTAAGGCATGCAGTGGGAGGAGTTATGCAGAAGGAGTGTCAGTCTGAAGGAGTGGGCGTTCCTAGGCTGTATTTGCAACGCCCCCATGTGATGCTGAGCCTCCATGATATACAGAACTGAAATCGAATGAAAGGGGCGGAGCCAGGGAAAGACAGTCCAGGGCATGTGGCCCTTCTGCCCCACCCTTTGTCCCAGCTCTGATGAAAGGTGTGGGGCCAGGGACCTCCATTCTGAGCATGTTCCCCCTCCTGCCCCTTTTTCCCCCCCCATCCTTGTCCCAGTCAGTCTGGGGCACGTGTCCCTCCTGCCCCCCCCCCCCATCCTTGTCCCAGCTCTGATGAGCGGGGCCAGGGAAGTCAGTCTGGGGCATGTGTCCCTTCTGCCTCCCCAATTCTTGTCCCAGCTCTGATAGGCGGGGACAGTTAGTCTGGGGCACATTCTCCTTCTGCCCCCCCCCCCCATTCTTGTCCCAGCTCTGATGGGCAGGACCAGGGACAGTCAGTCTGGGGCATGTTCCCCCTTCTGCCCCCCATCCTTGTCCCAGCTTTGATGGGCGGGGCCAAGAACAGTCAGTCTTGTGCACTGAGTCTGGGGCACATGTTCCTTCTGCCCCCCCCCCTGTCCCAGGTCTGATAAAAGGGTAAACCAGGGACAGTCAGTCTGGGGCATGTGTCCCTTCTGCCCCCCCCCATTCTTGTCCCAGCTTTGATGGGGCAGGTCCAGGGACAGTCAGTCTGGGGCATGTTCCCCCTTCTGCCCTCCCATCCTTGTTCCAGCTCTGATGGGTGGGGCCAGGGACAGTCAGTCTTGGGCACTGACTCTGGGGCACATGTCCCTTCTGCCCCCCCTGTCCCAGCTCTGATAAAAGGGGTGAGCCAGGGACACTCAGTCTGGGGCATGTGTCCCTTCTGCCCCCCCATCCTTGTCTAAGTTCTGATAGGCGGGGCCATGGATAGTCAGTCTGGGTCATTTGCCCCCCCCCCCCCATACTTGTCCCAACTCTGATTAAAGGGGAGCCAGGGACAGTCAGTCTGGGGCATGTGTCCCTTCTGCCCCCCCATCCTTGTCTAAGTTCTGATAGGCGGGGCCATGGATAGTCAGTCTGGGGCATTTGCCCCCCCCCCCCATACTTGTCCCAACTCTGATTAAAGGGGAGCCATGGACAGTCAGTCTGGGGCATGTGTCCCTTCTGCCCCCCCATCCTTGTCTAAGTTCTGATAGGCGGGGCCAGGGATAGTCATTCTGTGGCATTTGCCCCCCCCCCATACTTGTCCCAACTCTGATAAAAGGGGAGCCAGGGACAGTCAGTCTGGGGCATCATGTGTCCCTTCTGGCCCCCCCATTCTTGTCTGGGGCATTTGCCCCCCCCCCCATAATTGTTTTAATTCTGATGAAAGGGGAGCCAGGGAAGTGAGTCTGGGGCAGGTGTCTCTTCTGCCCCCCTCCAGTCCTTGTGAAAGGGGTGGGCCAGGGACAGTCAGGCTGAGGAGAAAATAGCTAGATGATGTTGGGCGTCCTCCAGCCAGGAAAGGAGGCGGGGCTCTATCTGACTCGCTGCAGCTTCTAATGCCCACGGTGAGATCCGAGGAGCCGGTACATCCTCGCAGGACCGAGGGCCGGAGTTCCCCTTTATGTGACCTCCATTGTTCCACCTGCAGAAGAAAGGAGCCCAATAAAGGGCTGAATGACACCCTGTGATTCCCCAGCAGGGCTTCCCAAGGGATCAAGGCTGGGAGGGATCCTATCAAAGAGCTGAGCTGGTTTTATGTCTCCAACCTGAGAGGGAGGGAGGAGAGAGAGCGGCCCGGGGAGGGGTGAGGAGAGGAGGGAGCGACGTAGGGATCAGCAGTCACATCAGGGAAGGGAGCCGAGGGGACAGAGGAGGAGGAGGAGGAAGCAGCTGCTGGGACAGGAAAAGAGAAAAGAAAAGTTTGGACCAGAATCTGGGAAGAGAGGAGAGAAGAGGAGAGGAGCGGAGGAGAGGAGAGCGGAGGAGAGGAGACAGGAGAAGAGAGCGCAGGGTCCGGAAAACAGGAAGAGCCGGCCGGGTGACATAATCCGATGAGGGAATCCTGGGATCAGACGGGAGCGGAGTTCTGCCATCACTGCCACGGGGGGACCACCGACTGAGACACCGGTGAGTGACACCGACCTTCTACGAGAGTACAGCGGGCTGTGACCCGGGCGTGGAGGTCTAGATTGGGAGCTCTGGGGGGGCGAGTGTCTATTAGACTGTAAGCTCTGGGGGCGAGTGTCTATTTGTAAGCTCTGGGGGCGAGTGTCTATTAGATTGTAAGCTCTGGGGGGGGGTGAGTGTCTATTAGACTGTAAGCTCTGGGGGGCGAGTTTCTATTAGATTGTAAGCTCTGGGGGGCGAGTGTCTATTACACTGTAAGCTCTGAGGGCGAGTGTCTATTAGATTGTAAGCTCTGGGGGTGAGTGTCTATTAGATTGTAAGCTCTGGGGGTGAGTGTCTATTAGATTGTAAGCTCTGAGGGCGAGTGTCTATTAGATTGTAAGCTCTGGGGGGCGAGTGTCTATTAGACTGTAAGCTCTGGGGGGTGAGTGTCTATTAGATTGTAAGCTCTGGGGGGGTGAGTGTCTATTAGACTGTAAGCTCTGGGGGGGGTGAGTGTCTATTAGATTGTAAGCTCTGGGGGGCGAGTGTCTATTAGATTGTAAGCTCTGTGGGCGAGTGTCTATTAGACTGTAAGCTCTGGGGGGCGAGTGTCTATTAGACTGTAAGCTCTGGGGGCGAGTGTCTATTAGATTGTAAGCTCTGGGGGGGCGAGTGTCTATTAGATTGTAAGCTCTGGGGGCGAGTGTCTATTAGACTGTAAGCTCTGGGGGGCGAGTGTCTATTAGATTGTAAGCTCTGGGGGCGAGTGTCTATTAGACTGTAAGCTCTGGGGGTGAGTGTCTATTAGATTGTAAGCTCTGGGGGTGAGTGTCTATTAGATTGTAAGCTCTGGGGGCGAGTGTCTATTAGACTGTAAGCTCTGGGAGGTGAGTGTCTATTAGATTGTAAGCTCTGGGGGTGAGTGTCTATTAGATTGTAAGCTCTGGGGGTGAGTGTCTATTAGATTGTAAGCTCTGGGGGGGTGAGTGTCTATTAGACTGTAAGCTCTGGGGGTGAGTGTCTATTAGATTGTAAGCTCTGGGGGGCGAGTGTCTATTAGATTGTAAGCTCTGGGGGTGAGTGTCTATTAGATTGTAAGCTCTGGGGGGCGAGTGTCTATTAGATTGTAAGCTCTGGGGGTGAGTGTCTATTAGATTGTAAGCTCTGGGGGCGAGTGTCTATTAGATTGTAAGCTCTGGGGGGGTGAGTGTCTATTAGACTGTAAGCTCTGGGGGCGAGTGTCTATTAGACTGTAAGCTCTGGGGGGCGAGTGTCTATTAGACTGTAAGCTCTGGGGGCGAGTGTCTATTAGATTGTAAGCTCTGGGGGGCGAGTGTCTATTAGACTGTAAGCTCTGGGGGCGAGTGTCTATTAGATTGTAAGCTCTGGGGGCGAGTGTCTATTAGACTGTAAGCTCTGGGGGCGAGTGTCCATTAGATTGTAAGCTCTGGGGGGGGTGAGTGTCTATTAGATTGTAAGCTCTGGGGGGGGTGAGTGTCTATTAGACTGTAAGCTCTGGGGGCGAGTGTCTATTAGATTGTATGCTCTGGGGGGCGAGTGTCTATTAGACTGTAAGCTCTGGGGGCGAGTGTCTATTAGACTGTAAGCTCTGGGGGTGAGTGTCTATTAGATTGTAAGCTCTGGGGGGCGAGTGTCTATTAGATTGTAAGCTCTGGGGGGCGAGTGTCTATTAGATTGTAAGCTCTGGGGGGCGAGAGTCTATTAGACTGTAAGCTCTGGGGTCGGGTGTCTATTAGACTGTAAGCTCTGGGGGGTGAGTGTCTATTAGACTGTAAGCTCTGGGGGGCGAGTGTCTATTAGACTGTAAGCTCTGGGGGGTGAGTGTCTATTAGACTGTAAGCTCTGGGGGGCGAGTGTCTATTAGACTGTAAGCTCTGGGGGTGAGTGTCTATTAGATTGTAAGCTCTGGGGGGCGAGTGTCTATTAGACTGTAAGCTCTGGGGGTGAGTGTCTATTACACTGTAAGCTCTGGGGGGGTGAGTGTCTATTAGATTGTAAGCTCTGGGGGCGAGTGTCTATTAGACTGTAAGCTCTGGGGGCGAGTGTCTATTAGACTGTAAGCTCTGGGGGCGAGTGTCTATTAGACTGTAAGCTCTGGGGGCGAGTGTCTATTAGATTGTAAGCTCTGGGGGGCGAGTGTCTATTAGACTGTAAGCTCTGGGGGGCGAGTGTCTATTAGATTGTAAGCTCTGGGGGCGAGTGTCTATTAGATTGTAAGCTCTGTGGGCTAAGACTTGGGCATCCTGTCTTGGAACTACAACTCCCAGCATTCCCTGTCAGCCCCAGCGGCGACGGTTCAACAGCATCTCCTAGAATCATATTATCTGCCGTGGAACTACAACTCCCAGCACTCCCTCCATGGCCTGGACCCCAAGTTTTTAAAGGTCTAGATTGTAAGCTCTGGGGGCAAGCATCTCTACTGTATAGGTGCTTCCTCCAGTGGTTTTCGGTATTTGATTGCAAGCTCTGTGGGCTTAAAGATTGGGTATTTTTGCCGTGGAACTACAACTCCCAGCATTCCCTCTGGACTGGATCCCAGGTTTTAAAGGTCTAGATTGCAAGCTCTGGGGCCAAGTGTCTGTAGGTGTGTCCTTCAGTAATCCCGTGGTTTTCGGTATTTGATTGCAAGCTCTGTGGGTTAAACCTAAGGCATCCTTGCCGTGGAACTACAACTCCCAGCATTCCCTCCATGGCCTGGATCCCAAGTTTTAAAGGTCTAGATTGCAAGCTCTGGGGGCTAAAGCTTGAGTATCCTTGCCATGGGAACTACAACTCCCAGCATTCCATGCATGGCCTGGATCCCAAGTTGTAAAGGTCTAGATTGCAAGCTCTGGGGCCAAGTGTCTATAGGTGTGTCCTTCTGTAATCTGTGGTTTTAGGTATTTGATTGCAAGCTCTGAGGGCTAAAGCTTGAGTATCCTTGCCATGGGAACTACAATTCCCAGCATTCCCTGCATCTTCTGGATCCCAAGTTTTAAAGGTCTTGATTGCAAGCTCTGGGGCCTAGTGTCTATGGGTGCTTCCTCCAGTATTCTGTGGCTTTCTGTATTCGATTGCAAGCTCTGTGGGCTAAAGCTTGGGTATCCATGCTGTCAGGACCGTCTTAACAGCATCATGGGCCCCTGGGCAAAGTGATGCTCTGGGGCCCCTACAATGAAGGTAAACAGACATCAAGTAGGTAGGAAGTAGACTGCCTCCCCCTGTGTACCTAGTGCCATCATGGGGGGGGGGGGGGGCCCAATTTATGGGGTCAGCGTGGGCTCAAGGACCAGCTGCTTTGGGGAAAGTGCAGGGGCCCCCCATGCAGCTAGGACCCCTGGGCAGTGCCTAGGTGTGCCCTCTCATTAAGACAGCCCTGCATGCTGTGGGACTACAACTCCCAGCATTCCCTGCATGGCCTGCATCCCAAGTTTTAAAGGTCTAGATTGCAAGCTCTGGGGCCTAGTGTCTATGGCTGCTCTTCCTCCAGTGGTTTTCTGTAATTGATTGTAAGCTCTGTGGGCTTAAAGATTGAGCATCCTACAGCCCCCAGCATTCCCTGGATCCCACATTTTTAAAGGTCTTGATTGCAAGCTCCGTGGGCTAGATCTGTGGGTTGCTTATGGTGGCAGAATTAATCCCCCCCCCCCCCTATTTTTTTATTTTTTTACCTGGTGTTCTATCAGATTGAGGTCAGGACTCTGTGCAGGCCAGTCAAGTTCCTCCACCCCCAAACTCGCTCCTCCATGTCTTTATGGACCTTGCTTTGTGCACTGATGCGCAGTCCTGTTAGAACAGGGCGGGGCCGTCCCCCAAACTCCTCCCACAAAGTTGCGAGGCGTGAAATTGTCCAAAATGTCTTGGTGTGATGACGCCTTAGGAGTTCCCTTCACTGGAACTAAGGGGCCAAACCAACTCCTGAGGGACAACCCCACAACATAATCCCCCCCCCTCCCCTCACACCTTAAACACCATAATCCCCCGCCTCCACCAAATGATTTGGACCCGTGCACAAAGCAATGTCCATAAAGACATGGATGAGGAACTTGACTGGCCTGCACAGAGTCCTGACCTCATCCCCGATGGAACTCCTTTGGGATGAATTAGAGCGGAGACTGTGAGCCAGGCCTTCTCATCCAACATCAGTGCCTGACCTCACAAATGTGCTTCTGGAAGAATGGTCAAACATTCCCATAGACACCCTCCTAAACCTTGTGGACGGCCTTCCCAGAAGAGGTGAAGGTGTTATAGCTGCAATGGGGCGGGGCCAACTCAATATTGAACCCTCCGGACTAAGACTGGGACGCCATTAAAGTTCATGTGCGTGTAAAGGCAGGTGTCCCAATACTTTTGACCATCTAGTGTATTTTTGGTCGCGGGCCCAGATGGGCCGCGCTCCCCCCCGCGTCAGTCTCCGGACCCTGCGCTGGAATTTTTCTAATTAACTGGTAATTACGTTTTGATCTGGAGGGCGCTAAGCCCAATATCTCGGCGTTTGTTACCTCGGGAATCCGGCTTATCTGACGGGTTGTGGCACAGAGCGCGGCTCAGAACTGGAGAGCCGAATGATAGAGGAACCCCCCCCCCCTCCCCCGCTCCCCGCCATATTCTGCATTCATACTGGTGTAACGCATCAACGTGCGCAAAATGTACTTGTGTTACGCCATTCATTGTTACTGAAACCGCACGGGATCCGACACCCTGAAAACGGTGGTATCTGGGGCACTTGTTACATTCTGACGTAAGGGCAGTTCTGATGGGAACTCTGATGTAAGTGGGACTCTGATGGGGACCCTGATGTAAGTGGGACTCTGATGGGGACCCTGATGTAAGGAGGAGACTTTAATGGGAACCCTGATATAAAGAGGGACCCTGGTATAAAGGGGGACTCTGATGGGCAGTTCTGATGGGAACTCTGATGTAAGGGGGGACTCTGATGAGGACCCTGATGTAAGGGGGGACTCTGATGGGAACCCTGATGTAAGTGGGACTCTGATGGGGACCCTGATGTAAGGAGGAGACTTTAATGGGAACCCTGATATAAAGAGGGACCCTGGTATAAAGGGGGACTCTGATGGGGAGTTCTGATTGGAACTCTGATGTAAGGGGGGCTTTAATTGGGACCGTAATGTAATGGTGGACTCTGATGAGAATTCTGATGTAAGGGGGAGCTCTGATGGGGACTCTGATGTAAACAGGGCCTCTTATAGGCAACCTGAAGTAAGGGGGGACCCTGATGTAAGGAGGACTCTGATGGGGACTCTGATGTAAGGGGAGACTGATGTAAGGAGAGACTCTGATGGGTACCCTGATGTAAGGGGGGACTCTGTGAATCCTGATGTAAGGAGGGACTCTGATAGGAACTCTAAAGTAAAGAGGGACTCCGATGAGGACCCTGATGCAAGGGGGGACTTTGATGGAAACCCTGATGTAAAGGGAGACTCTGATGGGGACTCTGATGTAAGGGGGGACCCTGATGTAAGGAGGGACTCTGATGGGAACTCTGATGTAAAGAGGGACTCTGATGAGGACCCTGATGTACGCGGGACTCTGATGGGGACCCTGATGTAAGGGGAGACCCTAATGGGAACACTGATGTAAAGGGAGACTCTGATGTAAGGGGGGACTCTGATGGGAACTCTGATGTAAAGAGGGACTCTGATGTAAGGGGGGACTTTGATGGAAACCCTGATGTAAGGGGAGACCCTAATGGGAACACTGATGTAAAGGGAGACTCTAATGGGGACTCTGATGTAAGGGGGGACCCTGATGTAAGGAGGGACTCTGATGGGAACTCTGATGTAAAGAGGGACTCTGATGAGGACCCTGATGTACGTGGGACTCTGATGTAAGGGGAGACCCTAATGGGAACACTGATGTAAAGGGGGACTCTGATGTAAGGGGGGACCCTGATGTAAGGAGGGACTCTGATGGGAACCATGATGTAAGGAGGAGATTGTAATGGGAACCCTGATATAAAGAGGTACCCTGGTATAACGGGTGACTTTGATGGAAACCCTGATGTAAAGGGAGACTCTGATGGGGACTCTGATGTAAGGGGAGACCCTAATGGGAACACTGATGTAAAGGGAGACTCTGATGGGGACTCTGATGTAAGGGGGGGACCCTGATGTAAGGAGGGACTCTGATGGGAACTCTGATGTAAAGAGGGACTCTGATGAGGACCCTGATGTACGTGGGACTCTGATGGGGACCCTGATGTAAGGGGAGACCCTAATGGGAACACTGATGTTAAGGGAGACTCTGATGTAAGGGGGGACTCTGATGGGAACTCTGATGTAAAGAGGGACTCTGATGAGGACCCTGATGTAAAGGGGGGACTTTGATGGAAACCCTGATGTAAGGGGAGACCCTAATGGGAACACTGATGTAAAGGGAGACTCTAATGGGGACTCTGATGTAAGGGGGGACCCTGATGTAAGGAGGGACTCTGATGGGAACTCTGATGTAAAGAGGGACTCTGATGAGGACCCTGATGTACGTGGGACTCTGATGGGGACCCTGATGTAAGGGGAGACCCTAATGGGAACACTGATGTAAAGGGGGACTCTGATGTAAGGGGGGACCCTGATGTAAGGAGGGACTCTGATGGGGACCATGATGTAAGGAGGAGATTGTAATGGGAACCCTGATATAAAGAGGTACCCTGGTATAACGGGGGACTTTGATGTAAGGAGGGTACTCTGATGGGGACCCTGATGTAAGGAGAACTCTGATGGGGACCCTGATGTAAGGAGAACTCTGATGGGGACACTGATGTAAGGGGTGACTGTGAATGGGACTCTGATGTAAGGAGGGACTCTGATGTAAGGGGTGACTGTGAATGGGACTCTGATGTAAGGAGGGACTCTGATGTAGGGGGTGACTGTGAATGTAACTCTGATGTGAGGGGGACTCTGATGTAAGGAGGACTCTGATGTAGGGGGTGACTGTGAATATAACTCTGATTTAAGGAGGACTCTTGTGGGCATTTTTTGCCCCCCCCCCCCCCTCACACCTAAGAGGATTGCAGAGCCCATAGACAGCCATTGTTTCCCTGCCTGTGTGAGATGACGGCGGAGCTGAGTGTTCCGGAGGAAAGGCTTGTCATCCTTTTTATGGCCTTTTTTTTCCCTAATAAGATATTTCTGAGGTCATCACAACAATCTCTACAATTCTGCATCCGCACTTCCTGCTCCGGACTACAACTATGGGAGGAGATCCACCAGAGATGACCGCGTGTTCCCTCATCACCAGAGAGCGGATCGCCTCGTAACGCGCCGTGAGCTCCTAGTCTGAGTAACATTTTATGCACAGCAGCTGCAGAAGGATGGATCCACAACTCTGCGTTCCTGGTGCGTTGTTGTGCGTTACAATGTGCTTTGTACGGAATGTGAAGAACCATCATGAGATGCTTTGGCTCTCCTATTAGTAGGCGCCTCGGTCATAGGGCCGCGTGTTTCCGTGTGTCTCAGGAGAGCGCCTTATCCGGTGAGCGTTCCCGACACGCACAAGGCGTGATCCGAGCCTCAGGGGAGCATTGTGTTCAGATTTCATCTATTTCCTCCTACAGATGTTAATGTGTATCTGAAGGCAAAAACCTTGGCAGTACGGAACGGTTCCTTTTCCTGACGGGGAGTTTCCTGCACTTCCTGTTCTGGAGACACCACGGGAAGTCAGAGGAAATCTCTCCAAATTCCGGGAAGTGAGCCAGAAGGACGGCAGTCAAAGCGTTTGGAACGTTTCATTCCTTTTTTCGTTCTGGGAACCTGGAAATTTACCCGGCAATGGCAGAATTTGGATTCAATTCTCAGAACCATTGTGGTGCCACCATACCTGGTAACTTGTCCGAATTGACCCCGGCAATGCCAGAATTTGGATCCAGTTCCCGGGACTATTGTGGTATCATCATACTTGGGAACTTCCTGGAATTGCAGAGCCATGCCAGAATTCAGATTCAATTCCAGGAACCATTGTGGTGACTGTCATCCATAGAAACTTGCCGAAATTGACCCGGCATTGCCAGAATTTGTATCCAATTTCAGTAAACAATTGTGGTATCATCATACCTGGGTACTTGCCAGAATTGACCCTTCAATGCTGGAATTTGGATTCAATTCCCGGAACCATTGTGGTGTCATCATACCTGGGTACTTGCCAGAATTGACCCTTCAATGCCGGAATTTGGATTCAATTCCTGTAACTATTGTGGTGCCACCATACATGGGTACTTGCCAGAATTCACTTGGCAATGCCAAAATGTGGATTAAATTCTGGGAACCATTGTGGTATCGTCCTACCCAGGAACTTACCAGAATTGACCCGGCAATGCTGGAATTTGGATTCAATTCCCGGAACCATTGTGGTGTCATCATACCTGGGAACTTGACAGAATTGACCCTTCAATGCCGGGATTTGGATTCAATTCCTGGAACTATTGTGGTGCCACCATACTTGGGTACTTGCCAGAATTGACTTGGCAATGCCAAAATGTGGATTCAGTTCTGGGAACCATTGTAGTATCATCATACTTGGGAACTTCCCGGAATTGACCCGGCAATGCTGGAATTTGGATTCAATTCTCAGAACTATTGTGGTGCCACCATACTTGGGTACTTGCCAGAATTGACTTGGCAATGCCAAAATGTGGATTCAGTTCTGGGAACCATTGTAGTATCATCATACTTGGGAACTTCCCGGAATTGACCCGGCAATGCTGGAATTTGGATTCAATTCTCAGAACTATTGTGGTGCCACCATACTTGAGTACTTGCCAGAATTGACTTGGCAATGCCAAAATCTGGATTCAATTCTGGGAACCATTGTGGTATCGTCCTAACCAGAATTGACCAACAATGCCAGAATTTGGATTCAATTCAAGGAACCATTGTGGTGTCATCATACCTGGTAACTTGTCTGAATTGACCCGGCAATGCCGGAATTTGGATTCAATTCCAGGAACCATTGTGGTGTCATCCCTGGAAACTTGCCAAAAGTGACCCGGCAATTCCAAAATTGGGATTTAATTCCGGGAACCATTGTGGTGTTATAATGTCTAGGAACTTGCCAGAAGTGAACCTGCAATGCTGGAATTTGGATTCAATTCCTGGAACTATTGTGGTACCACCATACCTGGTAACTTGCCGGAATAGTGGGGCACTATTTATTTTACTGATACTAATGACGGGATAATTTTCCTCCTACTGATAGGGGCACTCCTCCTCCTATTGACTACCAACCCTGAGGCCATATTTGTTTTCACTGATGCTGGGTCCGGGACATTTTCTGCCCCCACTGGCCACAATCTGGCCCTCCTAGGGTCTGAAGGACATTAAACTGGCCCTTTGTTTGAAAAGTTCGGAGACCCCTGTCCTAGATCATAGAGGTGAACAGAGACGATCTGGTCTTTCCTTGCCTCTATGGCCAAGCCAGTCACTTTAGTCCACCTAGATCATAGAGGTGAACAGAGACGATCTGGTCTCTCCTCGCCTCTATGACCGAGCCAGTCGCTCTAGTCCTCCTAGATCATAGAGGTAAACAGAGACGATCTGGTCTCTCCTCGCCTCTATGGCCGAGCCAGTCGCTAAAATCCTCCTAGATCATAGAGGTGAACAGAGACGATCTGGTCTCTCCTCGCCTCTATGGTCGAGCCAGTCGCTCTAATCCTCCTAGATCATAGAGGTGAACAGAGACAATCTGGTCTCTCCTTGCCTCTATGGCCGAGCCAGTCGTTCTGGTCCTCCTAGATCATAGAGGTGAACAGAGACGATCTGGTCTCTCCTTGCCTCTATGGCTGAGCCAGTCGCTTTAATCCTCCTAGATCATAGAGGTGAACAGAGACGATCTGGTCTCTCCTTGCCTCTATGGCCAAGCCAGTCACTTTAGTCCACCTAGATCATAGAGGTGAACAGAGACGATCTGGTCTCTCCTCGCCTCTATGACCGAGCCAGTCGCTAAAATCCTCCTAGATCATAGAGGTGAACAGAGACGATCTGGTCTCTCCTCGCCTCTATGACCGAGCCAGTCGCTAAAATCCTCCTAGATCATAGAGGTGAACAGAGACGATCTGGTCTCTCCTCGCCTCTATGACCGAGCCAGTCGCTCTAGTCCTCCTAGATCATAGAGGTAAACAGAGACGATCTGGTCTCTCCTCGCCTCTATGGCCGAGCCAGTCGCTAAAATCCTCCTAGATCATAGAGGTGAACAGAGACGATCTGGTCTCTCCTCGCCTCTATGGTCGAGCCAGTCGCTCTAATCCTCCTAGATCATAGAGGTGAACAGAGACAATCTGGTCTCTCCTTGCCTCTATGGCCGAGCCAGTCGTTCTGGTCCTCCTAGATCATAGAGGTGAACAGAGACGATCTGGTCTCTCCTTGCCTCTATGGCCGAGCCAGTCGCTTTAATCCTCCTAGATCATAGAGGTGAACAGAAACGTTTAGGTCTGTCCTCGCCTCTATGGATGAGCCTGTCGCTCTAATCCTCCTAGATCATAGAGTTGAACAGACGATCTGGTCTCTCCTTGCCTCTATGGCTGAGCCAGACGCTGTGGTCCTTCTAGATCAGGGGTCTCCAAACTTTCCAAACAAAGGGCCAGTTTACGGTTCTTCAGACTTTAGGGGGGCCATTGGAAGTAAAAAATGTCCAGTGAGAGTAAATAATACCATCTTTGGTGACAGTGGGAGGACTAGTGCCCCATCATTGGTGTTAATGGAAAGAATTGATGGTGTCAATTGGAGGAATAGTGCCCCATTGATGTCAGCAACAAGAAGTATGCCCCATTTAAATTGGATGGAATAATGCCCCAAGGGCCACATTAAGGCAAGCAAAGGGCCACATCCGGCCCCAGGGCCGCAGTTTGGAGACCCCTGTCCTAGATCATAGAGGTGAACAGAGATGATCTGGTCTCTTCTCACCTCTATGGCCGAGCCAGTCGCTCTGGTCCTGCAAGATCATAGAGGTGAACAGAGACAATCTGGTCTCTCCTTGCCTCTATGGCCAAGCCAGTCGCTCAAGTTCTCTTAGATCAGGGGTAGGCAACCTTGGCTCTCCAGCTGTGTTGAAACTACAAATCCCATCATGCCTCTGCTTCTAGGAGTCATGCCTGTGATGGTCAGGGTTTTGCACTGTCTCCTGGGACTTGTAGTTTCACCACAGCTGGAGAGCCGAGGTTGCCTACCCTTGTCCTAGAACATAGAGGTGATCAGCGACTATCTGGTCTCTCCTGGCATCTATGGCTGAGCCAGTCGCTCTAATCCTCCTAGATCATCGAGGTGAAAAGAGACGATCCGGTCTCTCCTTGTGTTTCCGGGACACGGCACCAGACACAACATCCCGCAGGACCAAGAGGGCCAAGATGTGGGACTTTCCAGACCACTTCAGAACAGACATGATCTTTGTGAATCAATCCCTGTCTTTTAAAACACTAGATTCACTCGAAGTAAATGTTTGGTGAATATCAGATCCTTCCAGGACCATCCAAGGTCCAGTTTTCTCATGTTATGGGTAGTCCTCCCAGGTTTATGGCCCCCATGTCTCTTCCTGTCGCGGGCCTCTCAGGTGCCGTGCTTGGTAATAGGTGACAGGTCGAGCTTTATTTGCACTCCGCAGGTTGTCATTGTCTTTCAGCGGTTGGTATCTCGGGTCATGTGACTTGGACCTTTTATGACGAAGCGCCACGCAGCTTGGCAAACAGAGATCCGGGGGCCCGAGGGATTGTTAGAAAGCGTCTCTCCCACAGCTCGGCGTTTGCTCAGAGTTCCTCGTTGTTTGCACGGCTGCAATGACAGGCCCTTAATAATCGCAGAGGCATTGTTCCCGCTGGGCTACCTGCGATTTTTCCCATGCTGAACGCTTGATCATATTGTTCCGGGTCACTAGCAGGTGGATTAGAGCTTAATGGATACATTCCATTGTCACACTGTTATTAGAAACGGGACTGTAAGGCTCAGCGTCACAGTGATCCCTCCCTGTGTATCAAAGGGATCCCTCTCTGGCCAACTGCGTCAAAGGGATCCCTCTCTGGCCAACTGCGTCAAAAGGATCCCTCTCTGGCCAACTGTGTCAAAGAGATCCCTCTCTGGTCAACTGCATCAAAGTGACCCCTGTCTGGCCAACTGCGTCAAAGGGATCCCTCTCTGGCCAACTGCTTCACAGTGATCCCTCTCTGGCCAACTGCGTCAAAGGGATCCCTCTCTGGCCAACTGCTTCACAGTGATCCCTCTCTGGCCAACTGTGTCAAAGAGATCCCTCTCTGGTCAACTGCATCAAAGTGACCCCTGTCTGGCCAACTGCGTCAAAGGGATCCCTCTCTGGCCAACTGCTTCACAGTGATCCCTCTCTGGCCAACTGCGTCAAAGGGATCCCTCTCTGGCCAACTGCTTCACAGTGATCCCTCTCTGGCCAACTGCGTCAAAGGGATCCCTCTCTGGTCAACTGCATCAAAGTGACCCCTGTCTGGCCAACTACGTCAAAGGGATTCCTCTCTGGCCAACTACATCAAAGGGATCCCTCTCTGGCCAACTGCGTCAAAGGGATCCCTCTCTGGCCAACTGCGTCAAAGGGATCTCTCTCTGGCCAACTGCTTCACAGTGATCCCCCTCTGGCCAACTGCGTCAAAGGGATCCCTCTCTGGCCAACTGCTTCACAGTGATCCCTCTCTGGCCAACTGCATCAAAGGGATCCCTCTCTGGTCAACTGCGTCAAAGTGACCCCTGTCTGGCCAACTACGTCAAAGTGATCCCTCTCTGGCCGACTGCGTCAAAGGGATCTCTCTCTGGCCAACTGCTTCACAGTGATCCCCCTCTGGCCAACTGCGTCAAAGTGATCCCTCTCTGGCCAACTGCTTCACAGTGATCCCCCTCTGGCCAACTGCTTCACAGTGATCCCCCTCTGGCCAACTGCGTCAAAGGGATCTCTCTCTGGCCAACTGCTTCACAGTGATCCCCCTCTGGCCAACTGCGTCAAAGGGATCCCTCTCTGGCCAACTGCTTCACAGTGATCCCTCTCTGGTCAACTGCATCAAAGGGATCCCTCTCTGGTCAACTGCGTCAAAGTGACCCCTGTCTGGCCAACTACGTCAAAGTGATCCCTCTCTGGCCGACTGCGTCAAAGTTGTGCCTCTCTAGCTAGTGTGTCAAAGTGATCCCTCTCTGGCCAACTGTGTCAGAGTGATCCCTCTCTAGCTAACAGTGTGAAAGTGATCCTTCTCTGATCTTGTGTGTCAAAGTGATCCCTTTCTAGCCAACTATGTCAAAGTGATCCCTATGTGGCTAACTGCATAAAAGTGATCCCTCTCTGGCCAACTGTGTTTAAGGAAACCTTTATCTGGCCAATTTTTTGATGCAGTTGGCCAGAGAGGGAGATTACTTTGATGCAGTTGGCCAGAGAGGGATCACTTTGACGCAGTTGGGCAGAGAGGGATTACTTTGACGCAGTTGGCCATAGAGGGAGATTACTTTGACGCAGTTGGCCATAGAGGGAGATTACTTTGACGCAGTTGGCCATAGAGGGAGATTACTTTGACGCAGTTGGCCAGAGAGGGATCACTTTGACGCAGTTGGCCAGAGAGGGATTACTTTGACGCAGTTGGCTATAGAGGGATCACTTTGATGCAGTTGGCCATAGAGGGAGTTACTTTGACGCAGTTGGCCATAGAGGGATCACTTTGATGCAGTTGGCCATAGAGGGAGATTACTTTGACGCAGTTGGCCAGAGAGGGATCACTTTGACGCAGTTGGCCATAGAGGGAGTTACTTTGACGCAGTTGGCCAGAGAGGGATCACTTTGACGCAGTTGGGCAGAGAGGGATCACTTTGACACAGTTGGGCAGAGAAGGATCACTTTGTCGCAGTTGGCCAGAGAAGAATCACTTTGACACAGTTGGTCAGAGAAGGATCACTTTGATGCAGTTGGCCATAGAGGGAGATTACTTTGACGCAGTTGGCCATAGAGGGATCACTTTGATGCAGTTGGCCATAGAGGGAGATTACTTTGACGCAGTTGGCCAGAGAGGGATCACTTTGACGCACTTGGCCAGAGAGGGATCACTTTGACGCAGTTGGCCATAGAGGGAGATTACTTTGACGCAGTTGGCCAGAGAGGGATCACTTTGACGCACTTGGCCAGAGAGGGATCACTTTGACGCAGTTGGCCATAGAGGGAGTTACTTTGACGCAGTTGGCCAGAGAGGGATCACTTTGACGCAGTTGGCCAACTTGAAGATGTATTGCAATATATGCAAACTAAGAATCCCCATTTTAATATACAAGAGTGTGCTCTATGTAATGGTTAATAAATGGCCACACCTCTCTGTTTTCTATATATGGAGACCATTTAGGACCTGAACCTCCATATTTCCATTTCTACGGTGCAGTTTAGTAATTCGTAGAGGGCAGGGATGTCTGAAGTTGCTGTAATCCCTGTTGTTGGGACAATAGGTAAGGCTTGCTGTGCTGTCCCCCTTGTATTTTGGTCGGTGTTTTTGGGAACACGCCCAGTTTGCATTCATTAGATGGCTTTGTGCCTGCTGGTGCTGTCCACCCTCATAGACTATGTCTGTTGTCATGCAGATCTGTCTTCTCCTTTTTATGTATATAGGTGTTCTCCTGTGTATATTATATAGCTTTGTGCTTGGATGAAGGTCATATTCAAAGGACATGGAGGTTTATGTAACCTACACGTTTTTGGAGTGAGGGTGACCCTGTATTGACCTCCTATATAAAAAAATTCTCTGAGGATTGCATTGTGAGGGCCATGATCCCTCCGCCATCCTTCTCCCCAGATCCGGTCCTTCAGGTCTTCATACGCTCTCGGTTGGCACTCGGTTTGGACAAACAATTACCAATGTCTCTGCAAACACCTCATAAATGTGAGCTGTGTGTGCATTCCAGGCGGTGCAGAGGGAAGACGTTGGGAAGGGCCGACGGGCCTCAGCCAAAACCAAGTCACATGTCCCAGGAGGCTGCTGAACCATTCACAGAGCATCACGCATATTCAGCTGGGAACCGGCCGTGGTTCCTCAGCCAAACAATCTGGTAACCGGCTGTGATTCCTCGCCAAAAACAAGTCACATGTCCCAGGAGGCTGCTGAACCATTCACAGAGCATCGCGCATATTCAGCTGGGAACCGGCCGTGGTTCCTCAGCCAAAACCAAGTCACATGTCCCAGGAGGCTGCAGAACCATTCACAGGGCATCGCTCATATGCAGCTGGGAGCCGGCTGTGGTTCCTCAGCCAAAGCGGTCCGGGAGCCGGGTGTGGTTCCTCAGCCAAAGCGGTCCGGGAGCCGGCTGTGGTTCCTCAGCCAAAGCGGTCCGGGAGCCAGCTGTGGTTCCTCAGCCAAAAACAAGTCACATGTCCCAGGAGGCTGCAGAACCATTCACAGGGCATCGCTCATATGCAGCTGGGAGCCGGCTGTGGTTCCTCAGCCAAAGCGGTCCGGAAGCCCTGTGGTTCCTCAGCCAAAGCGGTCCGGGAGCCGGCTGTGGTTCCTCAGCCAAAGCGGTCCGGGAGCCGGCTGTGGTTCCTCAGCCAAAGCGATCCGGGAGCCGGCTGTGGTTCCTCAGCCAAAGCGATCCGGGAGCCGGCTGTGGTTCCTCAGCCAAAGCGGTCCGGGAGCCGGCTGTGGTTCCTCAGCCAAAGCGGTCCGGGAGCCGGCTGTGGTTCCTCAGCCAAAAACAAGTCACATGTCCCAGGAGGCTGCAGAACCATTCACAGGGCATCGCTCATATGCAGCTGGGAGTCGGCTGTGGTTCCTCAGCCAAAGCAGTCTGGGAGCCGGCTGTGGTTCCTCAGCCAAAGCGGTCTGGAAGCCGGCTGTGGTTCCTTAGCCAAAGCGGTCTGGCAGCCGGCTTTAGTTCCTCAGCCAAAACGGTCTGGGAGCCGGCTGTGGTTCCTCAGCCAAAACCAAGTCGCTTGTCCCAGGAGGTTGCCGAACCATTCACAGAGCATCCCGCATATGCAGCTGGAAGTGGGCTGTGGTTCCTCAGCCAAAGCGATCCGGGAGCCGGCTGTGGTTCCTCAGCCAAAGCGGTCCGGGAGCCGGCTGTGGTTCCTCAGCCAAAGCGGTCCGGGAGGCGGCTGTGGTTCCTCAGCCAAAAACAAGTCACATGTCCCAGGAGGCTGCAGAACCATTCACAGGGCATCGCTCATATGCAGCTGGGAGTCGGCTGTGGTTCCTCAGCCAAAGCAGTCTGGGAGCCGGCTGTGGTTCCTCAGCCAAAGCGGTCTGGAAGCCGGCTGTGGTTCCTTAGCCAAAGCGGTCTGGCAGCCGGCTTTAGTTCCTCAGCCAAAACGGTCTGGGAGCCGGCTGTGGTTCCTCAGCCAAAACCAAGTCGCTTGTCCCAGGAGGTTGCCGAACCATTCACAGAGCATCCCGCATATGCAGCTGGAAGTGGGCTGTGGTTCCTCAGCCAAAGTGGTCTGGTAGCTGGCTGTGGTTCCTCAGCCAAAGTGGTCTGGTAGCTGGCTGTGGTTCCTCAGCCAAAGCGGTCCGGGAGCCGGCTGTGGTTCCTCAGCCAAAGCGGTCCGGGAGCCGGCTGTGGTTCCTCAGCCAAAGCGGTCCGGGAGCCAGCTGTGGTTCCTCAGCCAAAAACAAGTCACATGTCCCAGGAGGCTGCAGAACCATTCACAGGGCATCGCTCATATGCAGCTGGGAGCCGGCTGTGGTTCCTCAGCCAAAGCGGTCCGGAAGCCGGCTGTGGTTCCTCAGCCAAAGCGGTCCGGGAGCCGGCTGTGGTTCCTCAGCCAAAGCGGTCCGGGAGCCGGCTGTGGTTCCTCAGCCAAAGCGATCCGGGAGCCGGCTGTGGTTCCTCAGCCAAAGCGATCCGGGAGCCGGCTGTGGTTCCTCAGCCAAAGCGGTCCGGGAGCCGGCTGTGGTTCCTCAGCCAAAGCGGTCCGGGAGGCGGCTGTGGTTCCTCAGCCAAAAACAAGTCACATGTCCCAGGAGGCTGCAGAACCATTCACAGGGCATCGCTCATATGCAGCTGGGAGTCGACTGTGGTTCCTCAGCCAAAGCAGTCTGGGAGCCGGCTGTGGTTCCTCAGCCAAAGCGGTCTGGAAGCCGGCTGTGGTCCCTTAGCCAAAGCGGTCTGGCAGCCGGCTTTAGTTCCTCAGCCAAAACGGTCTGGGAGCCGGCTGTGGTTCCTCAGCCAAAACCAAGTCGCTTGTCCCAGGAGGTTGCCGAACCATTCACAGAGCATCCCGCATATGCAGCTGGAAGTGGGCTGTGGTTCCTCAGCCAAAGTGGTCTGGTAGCTGGCTGTGGTTCCTCAGCCAAAGTGGTCTGGTAGCTGGCTGTGGTTCCTCAGCCAAAGTGGTCTGGTAGCTGGCTGTGGTTCCTCAGCCAAAGTGGTCTGGTAGCTGGCTGTGGTTCCTCAGCCAAAACCAAGTCACATGTCCCAGGAGGCTGCAGAACCATTCACAGAGCATCACGCACATGCAGCTGGGGGTTCTCCCGAGAATGGGCCGTGATGTGGCGCAATCTGTGGACACAGCAGATGACTGATCAGTGTACCGGTAGAGATCGGCTTGGGGCGTGTTTCAAAATCCCACGTACCCGATCCCGCCTGGAAGCAGACACTGCACACGGCTAATCACAGGCAGTGAGACATTTCCCGGTTAGCAGTTGCACAGATCAGAAAATGTCTTACTGCCTGTGATTAGCAGTGTGTAGTGTCGGCTTCCCGGCGAGATTTCGAACATGCCGAGCCCATCTCTGTGTACCGGCCCATACCATGTGATCGCTGTGACCAATCACAGCTAATTACATGACGGTTGTAAACAATGAATGTCTTCCTTTCATGACAATTGTTGTATACAATTGTGTTGCTATCTGTGATTGGTCACAGTGATCACATGGTATAGACAGGTGTCCAATCGCAGCTCATTTGTATCATGTGATTAGCTGTGGCCAATCACAGCTGATCACGATACACGGTGTCTACACACTGTCATTTAGTAACACAAAATTGCTTATAGAAGGGAGTCTTACTGCTATAAACAATCACAGTATATAATGTGTGTATATATATATAGTATACAGGTGTGTATATGAGTGGCCGGTATTGAAGAGGTTAAGGTGTCATAATAATGATACAAAGTATCTGCAATCCTCTGCAGAGTATAGGAAGGTCGGGGATTGATAAATTACATAATCGCCTCTATTAGAGTCAGATGTTACACTGCAAACTCGGATGAACCCGCAATCATAAGACGGGGGAGGGGCTCCACTATGTGTACAGGGACTGATCTCATATAAATGTCATCTCCGTCCGATTCTGACCGTCTCCTGTAGTATGTCTGCAGTCTCTGACCATCTCCTGTAATATATGGCTGCAGTCTCTGACCATCACCTGTACTATGTCTGCAGTCTCTGACCATCTCCTCTACTATATGTCTGCAGTCTCTGACCATCTCCTGTACTATGTCTGCAGTCTCTGACCATCTCCTCTACTATGTCTGCAGTCTCTGACCATCTCCTGTACTATGTCTGCAGTCTCTGACCATCTCCTGTAATATATGGCTGCAGTCTCTGACCGTCTCCTGTACTATGTCTGCAGTCTTCAACCATCTCCTGTAGTATGTCTGCAGTCTCTGACCGTCTCTTGTACTATGTCTGCAGTCTCTGACCATCCCCTCTACTATGTCTGCAGTCTTCAACCATCTCCTGTATTATGTCTGCAGTCTCTGACAATCTCCTGTACTATGTCTGCAGTCTCTGACCGTCTCCTGTACTATGTCTGCAGTCTCTGACTGTCTTCTGTACTATGTCTGCAGTCTCTGACCATCCCCTCTACTATGTCTGCAGTCTTCAACCATCTCCTGTATTATGTCTGCAGTCTCTGACAATCTCCTGTACTATGTCTGCAGTCTCTGACCGTCTCCTGTACTATGTCTGCAGTCTCTGACTGTCTTCTGTACTATGTTTGCAGTCTCTGACCGTCTCCTGTAGTCTCTCTGATCTTTTCTTGTAGCTGCCCCCCCCCCCCCCCCCGCGCTGATCTGGCCACCGCGGTGTACAGCATGAGGATAAAATAGAATATAAATAAATCCTTTAATTTAATACAAAAAAGTGTCACATAAGGACATTTAAAATCTTTTGATCCAGGGAACTCATCTGACTTATTGTGGTGAGGGATTATTTGTTTGGGCACAGCCCTCTCCCCCTGTATGGTGGTAATTGTCCTCCTTCTGGCCAGAAGTTCTAGAACTGGTGAGATCCCGAAGGACATGCAGTCTCCTGTACTATGTCTGCAGTCTCTGACCATCTCCTGTATTATGTCTGCAGTCTCTGACCATCTCCTGTATTATGTCTGCAGTCTCTGACCATCTCCTGTACTATGTCTGCAGTCTCTGACCATCTCCTGTAGTATGTCTGCGGTCTCTGACCATCTCCTGTACTATGTTTGCAGTCTCTGCTGACTGTCTTCTGTACTATGTTTGCAGTCTCTGCTGACTGTCTTCTGTACTATGTTTGCAGTCTCTGATCGTCTCCTGTAGTCTCTCTGATCTTCTCTTGTAGTATTGTCTATAGAGAATATTATGTGTAGCCCCCTGGAGATATCAGAGTCGTCTCTCATCCCCCCCCCCCCTCCCCTCCCCGCTTCCGCTGATCTGGCCACCATGGTGTACAGCATGAGGATAAAATAGGATATGAATAAATCTTTTAATTTAATACAAACAACTGTCACATAAAGAAATCTTCTGATCCAGGGAACTCATCTGACTTATTGTGGTAAGGAATTATTTGTTTGGGCACAGGCCTCTCCCCCTGTATGGTGGTAATTGTCCTCCTTCGGGCCAGAAGTTCTAGAACTGATGAGATCCCGAAGGACATGCGTCTCTGACCATAACCTGTACTATGTCTGCAGTCTCTGACCATCTCCTGTATTATGTCTGCAGTCTCTGACAGTCTCCTGTACCATGTCTGCAGTCTCTGACCGTGTCCTGTACCATGTCTGCAGTCTCTGACCGTCTCCTGTATTATGTCTGCAGTCTCTGATCATCTCCTGTAGTCTCTCTGATCTTCTCTTGTAGCTCCCTGGAGATATCATACGTATTGACTTATCGTGGTGAGGAATTATTTGTTTGGGCACAGCCCTCTCCCCCTGTATGGTAGTAATTGTCCTCCTTCAGGGCCAGAAGTTCTAGAACTGGTGAGATCCCGAAAGACATGCGTCTCTGACCATCGCCTGTATTATGTCTGCAGTCTCTGATCGTCTTCTGTAGTCTCTCCTATCTTCTCTTATAGTATTGCCTATACAGAATTGGATGTGTAGCCCCCTGGAGATATCAGACCCCCCCCCCCCCCCCACGTCCGGTGATCTGGCCACCACAGCGTACAGCATGAGGATAAAATAGAATATGAATAAATCTTTTAATTTAATACAAAGAACTGTCACATAAGGACATTAAAAATCTTCTGATCCCGGGAACTCATCTGACTTATTGTGGTGAGGAATTATTTGGGCACAGGCCTCCCCCCCTGTATGGTGATAATTGTCCTCCTTCGGGCCAGAAGTTCTAGAACTGGTGAGATCCCGAAAGACATGCGTCTCTGACCATCTCCTGTATTATGTCTGCAGTCTCTGACCATCTCCTGTATTATGTCTGCAGTCTCTGACCGTCTCCTGTACCATGTCTGCAGTCTCTGACCGTCACCTGTATTATGTCTGCAGTCTCTGATCATCTCCTGTATTATGTCTGCAGTCTCTGACCGTCTCCTGTATTATGTCTGCAGTCTCTGACCATCTCCTGTATTATGTCTGCAGTCTCTGACCGTCACCTGTACCATGTCTGCAGTCTCTGACCATCTCCTGTATTATGTCTGCAGTCTCTGACCGTCTCCTGTATTATGTCTGCAGTCTCTGACCATCTCCTGTATTATGTCTGCAGTCTCTGACAGTCTCCTGTACCATGTCTGCAGTCTCTGACCGTCACCTGTATTATGTCTGCAGTCTCTGACAGTCTCCTGTACCATGTCTGCAGTCTCTGACCGTCTCCTGTATTATGTCTGCAGTCTCTGATCATCTCCTGTAGTCTCTCTGATCTTCTCTTGTAGCTCCCTGGAGATATCAGACTTATTGATTTATCGTGGTGAGGGATTATTTGTTTGGGCACAGCCCTCTCCCCCCTGTATGGTAGTAATTGTCCTCCTTCGGGCCAGAAGTTCTAGAACTGGTGAGATCCCGAAGGACATGCGTCTTTTTTTTTTTTTTCGACCTCGTCAACTTTGTCACTCTGATGTGGCAGTCGTTAAAGTTGATTGAGCTGATTCATGGTTCACACGCCCTTCCAGCTGATCCTGGAAGATCACCGTGTCCTGGTGGTGGCTGGGAGGAGGAGTGGATAGGAGGAAGGGCCCCAGGTAAAGGAAAGGATGGAAGGGCCCCAGGTAAAGGACAGATCTTTTTCCAGAAGGGGGGGCAGGGAGAGGGCGAGGGGGCGAGCGCCCTGGCGTCTCCCCCCGTTGGGCGCCACTGAAGTGGTCTCGGCTCTCCATTGTCGGGGGAGGAGAGGTTTAATCATTAAGAGAACCTGGGAGCCGCACTCCACTGGAGTGTTTGATCGCGGGGCGTGGGGCCGCCTCTTCACTGATAAGTGGCGGCGGTCAATCTCTGACAAACGCAATGCTATCTGGTAATGAGTCCATTGGCAGCTGATAAGCATAACCACCAGGCCCTCGCCGGCCCCCGGTGCTGCCAGCATGCTCCGCACACTCAGATTATACAGAGACTGGAGCTCAAGTCAGTGACTTTGGCTAGGCTGTGATGTCATCAGTCTGCTGCAGGCAGAAGGAAGCATTTCCTCAGTCTCCCCTCCCCCAGCGACCAGTCTGCTGCAGGCAGGAGGAAGCGTCTCAATCTCCCCTCCCCCAGCGATAAGTCTGCTGCAGGCAGGAGGAAGGATTTCCCCACTTTCCCCTCTCCCAGCAATCAGTCTGCTGCAGGCAGGAGGAAGGATTTCTACACTTTTCCCTCTCCTAGTGATCAGTCTGCTGCAGGAGGAAGCATTTTCCTACAAATCAAACCCCCCCTTCCCCAGCGATCATTTTGCTGCAGGCAGGAGGAAGCATCTCCTCAGTCTCCCCTTCCCCAGTGATCAGTCTGCTGCAGGCAGGAGGAAGCACTTCCTTAGTCTTTCCCACAGTGAGTAGTCTGCTGCAGGCAGGAAGAATTGTTTTTCTATTCCCCCAGTGATGCAGGCAGGAGGAAGCATTTCCCTATTCTCCCCTCCCCCCAGTGATCAGTCTGCTGCAGGCAGGAGGAATCGGTTCCCTAGTCCAATCCCTCCCAGTGATCAGTTTGCTACAGGCAGGAGGAAACACTTTCTCAGTCTCCCCTCTGACAGTGATAAGTCTGCTGCAGTCAGAAGGAAGCATTTCTCCAGTCTCTTCTTCCCCCAGTATCACTCAGACTCTACATTGTAACTTTGTAGCAAGGTGAGAGGCTGCAGCAGGGGCTGTTCTGTGTCAGACATTTGCAAACACAGCCAAGAACCGCACAGACACCGGGATTTACATGATTGTGGCATCTCTGAGTCTGAATCTCATATCAGGAAGTAGATGGGTGACCCTAGATGATGCCTAAAGAAAGATGGCGCCATCCTCCTGGAGACAGCAGCAGAGGAAGGCGGGAGACGGACCGGCCAGGGAATTAGGAAATCGGTGGCTGTAGAGTCTGGAAAGGGCGGCTTGGAATAATTGGCCAATTAGTAGATGAAGGAGCCAGATAAGAGGAGCCCTTCCCCCACACATGGGGGATGTCCTGATAAAAGTATAGAGTCCCCCAATGATGGGGCTTCCATCCCCCGTCCAATCATCTCATGACATCTTCTGTATAGAGTCCTCCAATGATGGGGCTTCCATCCCCCGTCCAATCATCTCATGACATCTTCTGTATAGAGTCCTCCAATGATGGGGCTTCCATCCCCGTCCAATCATCTCATGGCGTCTTCTGTATAGAGTCCTCCAATGATGGGGCTTCCATCCCCCGTCCAATCATCTCATGACATCTTCTGTATAGAGTCCTCCAATGATGGGGCTTCCATCCCCGTCCAATCATCTCATGGCGTCTTCTGTATAGAGTCCTCCAATGATGGGGCTTCCATCCCCCGTCCAATCATCTCATGACATCTTCTGTATAGAGTCCTCCAATGATGGGGCTTCCATCCCCCGTCCAATCATCTCATGACATCTTCTGTATAGAGTCCTCCAATGATGGGGCTTCCATCCCCGTCCAATCATCTCATGGCGTCTTCTGTATAGAGTCCTCCAATGATGGGGCTTCCATCCCCGTCCAATCATCTCATGACCTCTTCTGTATAGAGTCCTCCAATGATGGGGCTTCCATCCCCCGTCCAATCATCTCATGACTTCTGTATAGAGTCCTCCAATGATGGGGCTTCCATCCCCCGTCCAATCATCTCATGACGTCTTCTGTATAGAGTCCTCCAATGATGGGGCTTCCATTCACCATCCAATCATCTCATGACGTCTTCTGTATAGAGTCCTCCAGTGATGGGGCTTCCATCCCCCGTCCAATCATCTCATGACTTCTTCTGTATAGAGTCCTCCAATGATGGGGCTTCCATCCCCGTCCAATCATCCCATGACTTCTTCTGTATAGAGTCCTCCAATGATGGGGCTTCCATCCCTTATCCAATCATCTCATGACTTCTTCTGTATAGAGTCCTCCAATGATGGGGCTTCCATTCACCATCCAATCATCTCATGACGTCTTCTGTATAGAGTCCTCCAGTGATGGGGCTTCCATCCCCCGTCCAATCATCTCATGACTTCTTCTGTATAGAGTCCTCCAATGATGGGGCTTCCATCCCTTATCCAATCATCTCATGACTTCTTCTGTATAGAGTCCTCCAATGATGGGGCTTCCATCCCCCGTCCAATCATCTCATGACCTCTTCTGTATAGAGTCCTCCAATGATGGGGCTTCCATTCACCGTCCAATCATCTCATGGCGTCTTCTGTATAGAGTCCTCCAATGATGGGGCTTCCATCCCCCGTCCAATCATCTCATGACATCTTCTGTATAGAGTCCTCCAATGATGGGGCTTCCATCCCCCGTCCAATCATCTCATGACCTCTTCTGTATAGAGTCCTCCAATGATGGGGCTTCCATCCCCCGTCCAATCATCTCATGGCGTCTTCTGTATAGAGTCCTCCAATGACGGGGCTTCCATCCCCCGTCCAATCATCTAATGACGTCTTCTGTATAGAGTCCTCCAATGATGGGGCTTCCATTCACCATCCAATCATCTCATGACGTCTTCTGTATAGAGTCCTCCAATGATGGGGCTTCCATCCCCCGTCCAATCATCTAATGACGTCTTCTGTATAGAGTCCTCCAATGATGG
The DNA here is from genome assembly GCA_029574335.1 of Rana kukunoris. Lineage (NCBI taxonomy): Eukaryota > Metazoa > Chordata > Amphibia > Anura > Ranidae > Rana > Rana kukunoris. Next base: position 1,658,763 of record CM056059.1, on the reverse strand, counting down.
GGCTTCCATTCACCGTCCAATCATCTCATGACGTCTTCTGTATAGAGTCCTCCAATGATGGGGCTTCCATCCCCCGTCCAATCATCTCATGACATCTTCTGTATAGAGTCCTCCAATGATGGGGCTTCCATCCCCCGTCCAATCATCTCATGACGTCTTCTGTATAGAGTCCTCCAATGATGGGGCTTCCATCCCCCGTCCAATCATCTCATGACGTCTTCTGTATAGAGTCCTCCAATGACGGGGCTTCCATCCCCCATCCAACCATCTCATGACGTCTTCTGTATAGAGTCCTCCAATGATGAGGCTTCCATCCCCCGTCCAATCATCTCATGACCTCTTCTGTATAGAGTCCTCCAATGATGGGGCTTCCATCCCCCGTCCAATCATCCCATGACTTCTTCTGTATAGAGTCCTCCAATGATGGGGCTTCCATCCCCCGTCCAATCATCCCATGACTTCTTCTGTATAGAGTCCTCCAATGATGGGGCTTCCATCCCCCGTCCAATCATCCCATGACTTCTTCTGTATAGAGTCCTCCAATGATGGGGCTTCCATCCCCCGTCCAATCATCCCATGACTTCTTCTGTATAGAGTCCTCCATTGATGGGGCTTCCATTCACGTCCAATAATCTCATGACTTCTTCTGTATAGAGTCCTCCAATGATGGGGCTTCCATTCACCATCCAATCATCTCATGACGTCTTCTGTATAGAGTCCTTCAATGATGGAGCTTCCATCCCCGTCCAATCATCTCATGACGTCTTCTGTATAGAGTCCTCCAATGACGGGGCTTCCATCCCCCGTCCAATCATCTCATGACGTCTTCTGTATAGAGTCCTCCAATGACGGGGCTTCCATCCCCCGTCCAATCATCTCATGACGTCTTCTGTATAGAGTCCTCCAATGATGGGGCTTCCATTCACCGTCCAATCATCTCATGACCTCTTCTGTATAGTGTCCTCCAATGATGGGGCTTCCATCCCCCGTCCAATCATCTTATGACGTCTTCTGTATAGAGTCCTCCAATGATGGGGCTTCCATCCCCCGTCCAATCATCTCATGATGTCTTCTGTATAGAGTCCTCCAATGATGGGTCTTCCATCCCCCGTCCAATCATCTCATGACATCTTCTGTATAGAGTCCTCCAATGATGGGGCTTCCATCCCCGTCCAATCATCTCATGACTTCTTCTGTATAGAGTCCTCCATTAATGGGGCTTCCATTCACGTCCAATCATCTCATGAGTCGTCTTCTGTATAGAGTCCTCCAATGATGGGGCTTCCATCCCCCATCCAACCATCTCATGACGTCTTCTTTATAGAGTCCTCCAATGATGGGGCTTCCATTCACGTCCAATCATCTCATGACATCTTCTGTATAGAGTCCTCCAATGATGGGGCTTCCATTCACGTCCAATCATCTCATGACATCTTCTTTATAGAGTCCTCCAATGATGGGGCTATCATCCCCCATCCAATCATCTCATGACGTCTTCTGTATAGAGTCCTCTAATGATGGGGCGTACATTCACCGTCCAATCATCTCATGACGTCTTCTGTATAGAGTCCTCCAATGATGGGGCTTTCATCCCCCGTCCAATCATCTCATGACCTCTTCTGTATAGAGTCCTCCAATGATGGGGCTTCCATCCCCCGTCCAATCATCTCATGACGTCTTCTGTATAGAGTCCTCCAATGATGGGGCTTTCATTCACCATCCAATCATCACATGACATCTTCTGTATAGAGTCCTCCAATGATGGGGCTTCCATCCCACGTCCAATCATCTCATGACATCTTCTGTATAGAGTCTTCCAATGATGGGGCTTCCATCCCCCGTCCAATCATCTCATGACCTCTTCTGTATAGAGTCCTCCAATGATGGGGCTTCCATCCCCCGTCCAATCATCTCAAGATGTCTTCTGTATAGAGTCCTCCAATGATAGGGCTTTCATCCCCCGTCCAATCATCTCATGACTTCTTCTGTATAGAGTCCTCCATTGATGGGGCTTCCATTCACGTCCAATAATCTCATGACGTCTTCTCTATAGAGTCCTCCATTGATGGGGCTTCCATTCACGTCCAATAATCTCATGACTTCTTCTGTATAGAGTCCTCCAATGATGGGGCTTCCATTCACCATCCAATCATCTTATGACGTCTTCTGTATAGAGTCCTTCAATGATGGAGCTTCCATCCCCGTCCAATCATCTCATGACGTCTTCTGTATAGAGTCCTCCAATGACGGGGCTTCCATCCCCCGTCCAATCATCTCATGACGTCTTCTGTATAGAGTCCTCCAATGACGGGGCTTCCATCCCCCGTCCAATCATCTCATGACGTCTTCTGTATAGAGTCCTCCAATGATGGGGCTTCCATTCACCGTCCAATCATCTCATGACCTCTTCTGTATAGTGTCCTCCAATGATGGGGCTTCCATCCCCCGTCCAATCATCTTATGACGTCTTCTGTATAGAGTCCTCCAATGATGGGGCTTCCATCCCCCGTCCAATCATCTCATGATGTCTTCTGTATAGAGTCCTCCAATGATGGGTCTTCCATCCCCCGTCCAATCATCTCATGACATCTTCTGTATAGAGTCCTCCAATGATGGGGCTTCCATCCCCGTCCAATCATCTCATGACTTCTTCTGTATAGAGTCCTCCATTAATGGGGCTTCCATTCACGTCCAATCATCTCATGAGTCGTCTTCTGTATAGAGTCCTCCAATGATGGGGCTTCCATCCCCCATCCAACCATCTCATGACGTCTTCTTTATAGAGTCCTCCAATGATGGGGCTTCCATTCACGTCCAATCATCTCATGACATCTTCTGTATAGAGTCCTCCAATGATGGGGCTTCCATTCACGTCCAATCATCTCATGACATCTTCTTTATAGAGTCCTCCAATGATGGGGCTATCATCCCCCATCCAATCATCTCATGACGTCTTCTGTATAGAGTCCTCTAATGATGGGGCGTACATTCACCGTCCAATCATCTCATGACGTCTTCTGTATAGAGTCCTCCAATGATGGGGCTTTCATCCCCCGTCCAATCATCTCATGACCTCTTCTGTATAGAGTCCTCCAATGATGGGGCTTCCATCCCCCGTCCAATCATCTCATGACTTCTTCTGTATAGAGTCCTCCATTGATGGGGCTTCCATTCACGTCCAATAATCTCATGACGTCTTCTCTATAGAGTCCTCCATTGATGGGGCTTCCATTCACGTCCAATAATCTCATGACTTCTTCTGTATAGAGTCCTCCAATGATGGGGCTTCCATTCACCATCCAATCATCTTATGACGTCTTCTGTATAGAGTCCTTCAATGATGGAGCTTCCATCCCCGTCCAATCATCTCATGACGTCTTCTGTATAGAGTCCTCCAATGACGGGGCTTCCATCCCCCGTCCAATCATCTCATGACGTCTTCTGTATAGAGTCCTCCAATGACGGGGCTTCCATCCCCCGTCCAATCATCTCATGACGTCTTCTGTATAGAGTCCTCCAATGATGGGGCTTCCATTCACCGTCCAATCATCTCATGACCTCTTCTGTATAGTGTCCTCCAATGATGGGGCTTCCATCCCCCGTCCAATCATCTTATGACGTCTTCTGTATAGAGTCCTCCAATGATGGGGCTTCCATCCCCCGTCCAATCATCTCATGATGTCTTCTGTATAGAGTCCTCCAATGATGGGTCTTCCATCCCCCGTCCAATCATCTCATGACATCTTCTGTATAGAGTCCTCCAATGATGGGGCTTCCATCCCCGTCCAATCATCTCATGACTTCTTCTGTATAGAGTCCTCCATTAATGGGGCTTCCATTCACGTCCAATCATCTCATGAGTCGTCTTCTGTATAGAGTCCTCCAATGATGGGGCTTCCATCCCCCATCCAACCATCTCATGACGTCTTCTTTATAGAGTCCTCCAATGATGGGGCTTCCATTCACGTCCAATCATCTCATGACATCTTCTGTATAGAGTCCTCCAATGATGGGGCTTCCATTCACGTCCAATCATCTCATGACATCTTCTTTATAGAGTCCTCCAATGATGGGGCTATCATCCCCCATCCAATCATCTCATGACGTCTTCTGTATAGAGTCCTCTAATGATGGGGCGTACATTCACCGTCCAATCATCTCATGACGTCTTCTGTATAGAGTCCTCCAATGATGGGGCTTTCATCCCCCGTCCAATCATCTCATGACCTCTTCTGTATAGAGTCCTCCAATGATGGGGCTTCCATCCCCCGTCCAATCATCTCATGACGTCTTCTGTATAGAGTCCTCCAATGATGGGGCTTCCATCCCCCGTCCAATCATCTCATGACATCTTCTGTATAGAGTCCTCCAATGATGGGGCTTCCATCCCCGTCCAATCATCTCATGGCGTCTTCTGTATAGAGTCCTCCAATGATGGGGCTTCCATCCCCCGTCCAATCATCTCATGACCTCTTCTGTATAGAGTCCTCCAATGATGGGGCTTCCATCCCCCGTCCAATCATCTCATGACTTCTGTATAGAGTCCTCCAATGATGGGGCTTCCATCCCCCGTCCAATCATCTCATGACGTCTTCTGTATAGAGTCCTCCAATGATGGGGCTTCCATTCACCATCCAATCATCTCATGACGTCTTCTGTATAGAGTCCTCCAGTGATGGGGCTTCCATCCCCCGTCCAATCATCTCATGACTTCTTCTGTATAGAGTCCTCCAATGATGGGGCTTCCATCCCCGTCCAATCATCCCATGACTTCTTCTGTATAGAGTCCTCCAATGATGGGGCTTCCATCCCTTATCCAATCATCTCATGACTTCTTCTGTATAGAGTCCTCCAATGATGGGGCTTCCATTCACCATCCAATCATCTCATGACGTCTTCTGTATAGAGTCCTCCAGTGATGGGGCTTCCATCCCCCGTCCAATCATCTCATGACTTCTTCTGTATAGAGTCCTCCAATGATGGGGCTTCCATCCCTTATCCAATCATCTCATGACTTCTTCTGTATAGAGTCCTCCAATGATGGGGCTTCCATCCCCCGTCCAATCATCTCATGACCTCTTCTGTATAGAGTCCTCCAATGATGGGGCTTCCATTCACCGTCCAATCATCTCATGGCGTCTTCTGTATAGAGTCCTCCAATGATGGGGCTTCCATCCCCCGTCCAATCATCTCATGACATCTTCTGTATAGAGTCCTCCAATGATGGGGCTTCCATCCCCCGTCCAATCATCTCATGACCTCTTCTGTATAGAGTCCTCCAATGATGGGGCTTCCATCCCCCGTCCAATCATCTCATGGCGTCTTCTGTATAGAGTCCTCCAATGATGGGGCTTCCATCCCCGTCCAATCATCTCATGACATCTTCTGTATAGAGTCCTCCAATGACGGGGCTTCCATCCCCCGTCCAATCATCTAATGACGTCTTCTGTATAGAGTCCTCCAATGATGGGGCTTCCATTCACCATCCAATCATCTCATGACGTCTTCTGTATAGAGTCCTCCAGTGATGGGGCTTCCATCCCCTGTCCAATCATCTCATGACGTCTTCTGTATAGAGTCCTCCAATGATGGGGCTTCCATTCACCGTCCAATCATCTCATGGCGTCTTCTGTATAGAGTCCTCCAATGATGGGGCTTCCATCCCCCGTCCAATCATCTCATGACATCTTCTGTATAGAGTCCTCCAATGATGGGGCTTCCATCCCCCGTCCAATCATCTCATGACGTCTTCTGTATAGAGTCCTCCAATGATGGGGCTTCCATCCCCCGTCCAATCATCTCATGACGTCTTCTGTATAGAGTCCTCCAATGACGGGGCTTCCATCCCCCATCCAACCATCTCATGACGTCTTCTGTATAGAGTCCTCCAATGATGAGGCTTCCATCCCCCGTCCAATCATCTCATGACCTCTTCTGTATAGAGTCCTCCAATGATGGGGCTTCCATCCCCCGTCCAATCATCCCATGACTTCTTCTGTATAGAGTCCTCCAATGATGGGGCTTCCATTCACCATCCAATCATCTCATGACGTCTTCTGTATAGAGTCCTTCAATGATGGAGCTTCCATCCCCGTCCAATCATCTCATGACGTCTTCTGTATAGAGTCCTCCAATGACGGGGCTTCCATCCCCCGTCCAATCATCTCATGACGTCTTCTGTATAGAGTCCTCCAATGACGGGGCTTCCATCCCCCGTCCAATCATCTCATGACGTCTTCTGTATAGAGTCCTCCAATGATGGGGCTTCCATTCACCGTCCAATCATCTCATGACCTCTTCTGTATAGTGTCCTCCAATGATGGGGCTTCCATCCCCCGTCCAATCATCTTATGACGTCTTCTGTATAGAGTCCTCCAATGATGGGGCTTCCATCCCCCGTCCAATCATCTCATGATGTCTTCTGTATAGAGTCCTCCAATGATGGGTCTTCCATCCCCCGTCCAATCATCTCATGACATCTTCTGTATAGAGTCCTCCAATGATGGGGCTTCCATCCCCGTCCAATCATCTCATGACTTCTTCTGTATAGAGTCCTCCATTAATGGGGCTTCCATTCACGTCCAATCATCTCATGAGTCGTCTTCTGTATAGAGTCCTCCAATGATGGGGCTTCCATCCCCCATCCAACCATCTCATGACGTCTTCTTTATAGAGTCCTCCAATGATGGGGCTTCCATTCACGTCCAATCATCTCATGACATCTTCTGTATAGAGTCCTCCAATGATGGGGCTTCCATTCACGTCCAATCATCTCATGACATCTTCTTTATAGAGTCCTCCAATGATGGGGCTATCATCCCCCATCCAATCATCTCATGACGTCTTCTGTATAGAGTCCTCTAATGATGGGGCGTACATTCACCGTCCAATCATCTCATGACGTCTTCTGTATAGAGTCCTCCAATGATGGGGCTTTCATCCCCCGTCCAATCATCTCATGACCTCTTCTGTATAGAGTCCTCCAATGATGGGGCTTCCATCCCCCGTCCAATCATCTCATGACGTCTTCTGTATAGAGTCCTCCAATGATGGGGCTTTCATTCACCATCCAATCATCACATGACATCTTCTGTATAGAGTCCTCCAATGATGGGGCTTCCATCCCACGTCCAATCATCTCATGACATCTTCTGTATAGAGTCTTCCAATGATGGGGCTTCCATCCCCCGTCCAATCATCTCATGACCTCTTCTGTATAGAGTCCTCCAATGATGGGGCTTCCATCCCCCGTCCAATCATCTCAAGATGTCTTCTGTATAGAGTCCTCCAATGATAGGGCTTTCATCCCCCGTCCAATCATCTCATGACTTCTTCTGTATAGAGTCCTCCATTGATGGGGCTTCCATTCACGTCCAATAATCTCATGACGTCTTCTCTATAGAGTCCTCCATTGATGGGGCTTCCATTCACGTCCAATAATCTCATGACTTCTTCTGTATAGAGTCCTCCAATGATGGGGCTTCCATTCACCATCCAATCATCTTATGACGTCTTCTGTATAGAGTCCTTCAATGATGGAGCTTCCATCCCCGTCCAATCATCTCATGACGTCTTCTGTATAGAGTCCTCCAATGACGGGGCTTCCATCCCCCGTCCAATCATCTCATGACGTCTTCTGTATAGAGTCCTCCAATGACGGGGCTTCCATCCCCCGTCCAATCATCTCATGACGTCTTCTGTATAGAGTCCTCCAATGATGGGGCTTCCATTCACCGTCCAATCATCTCATGACCTCTTCTGTATAGTGTCCTCCAATGATGGGGCTTCCATCCCCCGTCCAATCATCTTATGACGTCTTCTGTATAGAGTCCTCCAATGATGGGGCTTCCATCCCCCGTCCAATCATCTCATGATGTCTTCTGTATAGAGTCCTCCAATGATGGGTCTTCCATCCCCCGTCCAATCATCTCATGACATCTTCTGTATAGAGTCCTCCAATGATGGGGCTTCCATCCCCGTCCAATCATCTCATGACTTCTTCTGTATAGAGTCCTCCATTAATGGGGCTTCCATTCACGTCCAATCATCTCATGAGTCGTCTTCTGTATAGAGTCCTCCAATGATGGGGCTTCCATCCCCCATCCAACCATCTCATGACGTCTTCTTTATAGAGTCCTCCAATGATGGGGCTTCCATTCACGTCCAATCATCTCATGACATCTTCTGTATAGAGTCCTCCAATGATGGGGCTTCCATTCACGTCCAATCATCTCATGACATCTTCTTTATAGAGTCCTCCAATGATGGGGCTATCATCCCCCATCCAATCATCTCATGACGTCTTCTGTATAGAGTCCTCTAATGATGGGGCGTACATTCACCGTCCAATCATCTCATGACGTCTTCTGTATAGAGTCCTCCAATGATGGGGCTTTCATCCCCCGTCCAATCATCTCATGACCTCTTCTGTATAGAGTCCTCCAATGATGGGGCTTCCATCCCCCGTCCAATCATCTCATGACGTCTTCTGTATAGAGTCCTCCAATGATGGGGCTTTCATTCACCATCCAATCATCACATGACATCTTCTGTATAGAGTCCTCCAATGATGGGGCTTCCATCCCACGTCCAATCATCTCATGACATCTTCTGTATAGAGTCTTCCAATGATGGGGCTTCCATCCCCCGTCCAATCATCTCATGACCTCTTCTGTATAGAGTCCTCCAATGATGGGGCTTCCATCCCCCGTCCAATCATCTCAAGATGTCTTCTGTATAGAGTCCTCCAATGATAGGGCTTTCATCCCCCGTCCAATCATCTCATGACTTCTTCTGTATAGAGTCCTCCATTGATGGGGCTTCCATTCACGTCCAATAATCTCATGACGTCTTCTCTATAGAGTCCTCCAATGATGGGGCTTCCATTCACGTCCAATCATCTCATGAGTCGTCTTCTGTAAAGAGTCCTCCAATGATGGGGCTTCCATCCCCCGTCCAATCATCTCATGACTTCTTCTGTATAGAGTCCTCCAATGATGGGGCTTCCATCCCCGTCCAATCATCTCATGACTTCTTCTGTATAGAGTCCTCCATTAATGGGGCTTCCATTCACGTCCAATCATCTCATGAGTCGTCTTCTGTATAGAGTCCTCCAATGACGGGGCTTCCATCCCCCATCCAACCATCTCATGACGTCTTCTTTATAGAGTCCTCCAATGATGGGGCTTCCATTCACGTCCAATCATCTCATGACATCTTCTGTATATAGTCCTCCAATGATGGGGCTTCCATCCCCCGTCCAATCATCTCAAGATGTCTTCTGTATAGAGTCCTCCAATGATGGGGCTTCCATCCCCCGTCCAATCATCTCATGACTTCTGTAAAGAGTCCTCCAATGATGGGGCTTCCATCCCCCGTCCAATCATCTCATGAAGTCTTCTGTATAGAGTCCTCCAATGATGGGGCTTCCATCCCCCGTCCAATCATCTCATGACGTCTTCTGTATAGAGTCCTCCAATGATGGGGCTTCCATTCACCGTCCAATCATCTCATGACGTCTTCTTTATAGAGTCCTCCAATGATGAGGCTTCCATCCCCCGTCCAATCATCTCATGACGTCTTCTGTATAGAGTCCTCCAATGATGGGGCATCCATCCCCCATCCAATCATCTCATGACTTCTTCTGTATAGAGTCCTCCATTGATGAGGCTTCCTTTCACGTCCAATCATCTCATGACGTCTTCTGTATAGAGTCCTCCAATGATGGGGCTTCCATTCACGTCCAATCATCTCATGACGTCTTCTGTATAGAGTCCTCCAATGATGGGGCTTCCATCCCCCGTCCAATCATCTCATGACATCTTCTGTATATAGTCCTCCAATGATGGGGCTTCCATCCCCCGTCCAATCATCTCATGACGTCTTCTGTATAGAGTCCTCCAATGATGGGGCGTACATTCACCGTCCAATAATCTCATGACGTCTTCTGTATAGAGTCCTCCAATGATGGGGCTTTCATTCACGTCCAATCATCTCATGACGTCTTCTTTATAGAGTCCTCCAATGATGGGGCTTCCATCCCCGTCCAATCATCTCATGACTTCTTCTGTATAGAGTCCTCCAATGATGGGGCTTCCATCCCCCGTCCAATCATCTCATGACCTCTTCTGTATAGAGTCCTCCAATGACGGGGCTTCCTTCCCTTATCCAATCATCTCATGACGTCTTCTGTATAGAGTCCTCCAATGATGGGGCTTTCATCCCCCGTCCAATCATCTCATGACTTGTTCTGTATAGAGTCCTCCAATGATGGGGCTTCCATCCCCCGTCCAATCATCTCATGACTTCTTCTGTATAGAGTCCTCCAATGATGGGGCTTCCATCCCCCGTCCAATCATCTCATGACTTCTTCTGTATAGAGTCCTCCAATGATGGGGCTTCCATCACCCGTCCAATCATCTCATGACTTCTTCTGTATAGAGTCCTCCAATGATGGGGCTTCCATCCCCCGTCCAATCATCTCATGACTTCTTCTGTATAGAGTCCTCCATTGATGGGGCTTCCATTCACGTCCAATCATCTCATGACTTCTTCTGTATAGAGTCCCCCAATGATGGAGCTTCCATTCACGTCCAATCATCTCATGACTTCTTCTGTATAGAGTCCTCCATTGATGGGGCTTCCATCCCCCGTCCAATCATCTCATGACTTCTTCTGTATAGAGTCCTCCATTGATGGGGCTTCCATTCACGTCCAATCATCTCATGACTTCTTCTGTATAGAGTCCTCCAATGATGGGACTTCCATCCCCCGTCCAATCATCTCATGACTTCTTCTGTATAGAGTCCCCCAATGATGGGGCTTCCATTCACGTCCAATCATCTCATGACCTCTTCTGTATAGAGTCCTCCATTAATGGGGCTTCCATTCACGTCCAATCATCTCATGAGTCGTCTTCTGTATAGAGTCCTCCAATGACGGGGCTTCCATCCCCCATCCAATTATCTCATGACGTCTTCTTTATAGAGTCCTCCAATGATGGGGCTTCCATTCACGTCCAATCATCTCATGACTAGTGTTGAGCAGAATATGCTATATTCGATTTCGCGATATATCTCGAATATATAGTCGAATATTCGAGATATTTTTGGAAATGAAATGATTGCGAATTTTTTGCTATTGCGAATATTCGAGAAATGCGGAATGGAGCACTCTGATTGGCTCAGAATATTCGTGATATATTACAATACAAAATAATTGCGAATATTCGGCAAATGCGGAAGGAGCACTCTGATTGGCTCAGAATATTCGTGATATATTACAATACAAAATAATTGCGAATATTCGGGAAATGCGTAATGGAGCACTCTGATTGGCTCAGAATATTCTTGATATTTTATCGTAATTTCGCAAAAATGCGAATGAGAAATTTATTGCGGAATTTCGACAGTAACACTCTGAAATCGAATATATGTGTTATTTTAGCTAAAAACAATATTGCGAATTTCTCGAAAATAATCGCGCGATATCGCTATTGCCGAATAATCGCATTGCGATTTTTCGGCAATATAAATTGATCGCTGCAGCTACTCGGCCCAAGGTCTCTAATCATACCAGCAATGCTTTTAGACGTCGATGGGGATCTCTAGGATGTGATCTGTTCTAAAAAAAATTGAAAAAATACGAATATTCGAAATAGCGAATATTCACCGTGAAATTCGCAATATATCGCGAATACTCGAATATGCCATATTCGAGCCGAATATTCGCAATACGAATATTCGTGAGCAACACTACTCATGACGTCTTCTGTATAGAGTCCTCCAATGATGGGGCTTCCATCCCCCGTCCAATCATCTCATGACTTCTTCTGTATAGAGTCCTCCAATGATGGGGCTTCCATCCCACGTCCAATCATCTCATGACGTCTTCTGTATAGAGTCCTCCAATGATGGGGCTTCCATCCCCCGTCCAATCATCTCATGACGTCTTCTGTATAGAGTCCTCCAATGATGGGGCTTCCATCCCCCGTCCAATCATCTCATGACGTCTTCTGTATAGAGTCCTCCAATGATGGGGCTTCCATCCCACGTCCAATCATCTCATGACGTCTTCTGTATAGAGTCCTCCAATGATGGGGCTTCCATCCCACGTCCAATCATCTCATGACGTCTTCTGTATAGAGTCCTCCAATGATGGGGCTTCCATCCCCCGTCCAATCATCTCATGACTTCTTCTGTATAGAGTCCTCCAATGATGGGGCTTCCATTCACGTCCAATCATCTCATGACTTAACCTGTTTAGTCCTCATTGGAGGACCCCACTTCCTGTCCTGATTGACAACACTGCTCCTCTGTAGTTTCAGGATAGAGTGAGCGTTGTCACCCTAGGACAGGAAATGTTACTGGCAGGTGTGTATGACTACAGAACACCTCCTATCTATGTAAGGGAGATTAGGAGAGGGAGAGGTGTTCTGTAGTCATACGCACTTCCTGTTCCAGGGTGACAACGCTCACTTCCTATCCTGTATCTATGGAGGGTTGTCACTCCAGGAGAGACAGTCTTTTATGACTATAGAACACCTCCTATCATAGATGACGGTGAGGAGGAACCAGAGAAGGCAGAGTACCTTTTTTAAAGGATATGTAAAGCATTGGAATCCGCCGTCTCCTGGGGCGATATTATTGGAGGAGGCGAGGTGTTGGTTGGAGCTGATAGTACAGGTCCGGGCAGCGAGGAGTGTAATTAGAGCCGCCGTGTAATTGGAGCGCGCTCACAGGTATTAAAAGTGACATGCAAACAGCACAACACCTCCACTGCATATGTCGGCTGCACATTCCATATACAACCACCCATCCCCCCCCTCCCTCCACGGCTCCGCCCCAAGTGACCTTGCTGCCTACCGCTGTTATGGCCGCCAGATTGTGTGGCCATATATGGGTCCACCATTTTGTAAACCAGTTCAGTGGTTCCAAATATGTATTTTGGCCTTGTGTCATCTTCTTATTGAATGGCCTCCATCTTTGGAACCAGAGGTTCCAAACACACCTTTTGGCCTTGTCTCATATCTCCAGTTGGATGGCCTCCATCTTTGGGGGTTCTCTCCTTGTTGTGGTTGGATATGTTTAGCACACTTGGGTTCTCCATTTTATAAACTAAACTTAGAGGTCCCAAACACACCTATTGGCCTTGTATCATATCTCCAGTTGGATGGCCTCCATCTTTGGAGGTTCTGTCCTTGTAGGGGTTGGATATTTATAGCATATATGGGTTCACCATTTTGTAAACCAATCCAGTGGTCCGAATATGTCTTTTGGCTGTGTATCTTCCTCTTATTGGATGGCCTCCATCTTTGGAACCAGAGGTTCCAACCACATCTTTTGGCCTTGTATCATACAGTGCAGAAAATAAGTATTTGAACCCCCTGCTATTTTGCAAGTTCTCCCACTTGGAAATCATGGAGGGGTCTGAAATTGTCATCGTAGGTGCATGTCCACTGTGAGAGACATAATCAAAAATAAAAATTCCAGAAATCACAATGTATGATTTTTTTAACTATTTATTTGTATGATACAGCTGCAAATAAGTATTTGAACACCTGAGAAAATCAATGTTAATATTTGGTACAGTAGCCTTTGTTTGCAATTACAGAGGTCAAACGTTTCTTGTAGTTTTTCACCAGGTTTGCACACACTGGAGGAGGGATTTTGGCCCACTCCTCCACACAGATCTTCTCTAGATCAGTCAGGTTTCTGGGCTGTCGCTGAGAAACACGGAGTTTGAGCTCCCTCCAAAGATTCTCTATTGGGTTTAGGTCTGGAGACTGGCTAGGCCACGCCAGAACCTTGATATGCTTCTTACAGAGCCACTCCTTGGTTATCCTGGCTGTGTGCTTCGGGTCATTGTCATGTTGGAAGACCCAGCCTCGACCCATCTTCAAAGCTCTAACTGAGGGAAGGAGGTTGTTGCCCAAAATCTCACAATACATGGCCCCGGTCATCCTCTCCTTAATACAGTGCAGTCGCCCTGTCCCATGTGCAGAAAAACACCCCCAAAGCATGATGCTACCACCCCCATGCTTCACAGTAGGGATGGTGTTCTTGGGATGGTACTCATCATTCTTCTTCCTCCAAACACGGTTAGTGGAATTATGACCAAAAAGTTCTATTTTGGTCTCATCTGACCACATGACTTTCTCCCATGACTCCTCTGGATCATCCAAATGGTCATTGGTAAACTTAAGACGGGCCTTGACATGTGCTGGTTTAAGCAGGGGAACCTTCCGTGCCATGCATGATTTCAAACCATGACGTCTTAGTGTATTACCAACGGTAACCTTGGAAACGGTGGTCCCAGCTCTTTTCAGGTCATTGACCAGCTCCTCCCGTGTAGTCCTGGGCTGATTTCTCACCTTTCTTAGGATCATTGAGACCCCACGAGGTGAGATTTTGCATGGAGCCCCAGTCCGAGGGAGATTGACAGTCATGTTTAGCTTCTTCCATTTTCTAATGATTGCTCCAACAGTGGACCTTTTTTCACCAAGCTGCTTGGCAATTTCCCCGTAGCCCTTTCCAGCCTTGTGGAGGTGTACAATTTTGTCTCTAGTGTCTTTGGACAGCTCTTTGGTCTTGGCCATGTTAGTAGTTGGATTCTTACTGATTGTATGGGGTGGACAGGTGTCTTTATGCAGCTAATGACCTCAAACAGGTGCATCTAATTTAGGATAATAAATGGAGTGGAGGTGGACATTTTAAAGGCAGACTAACAGGTCTTTGAGGGTCAGAATTCTAGCTGATAGACAGGTGTTCAAATACTTCTTTGCAGCTGTATCATACAAATAAATAGTTAAAAATTCATAAATTGTGATTTCTGGAATTTTTTTTTGATTATGTCTCTCACAGTGGACATGCACCTACGATGACAATTTCAGACCCCTCCATGATTTCCAAGTGGGAGAACTTGCAAAATAGCAGGGGGTTCAAATACTTATTTTCTGCACTGTATATCAAGTTGGATGGCCTCCATCTTTTGGAGGTCCTCTCCTTGTGGTTGGAGATTATTTAGCACACTTGGGTTCTCCATTTTGTAAACTGAACCAACGGTTCCAAATGTGTTGCTTTGCCTTGTGTCTTCTTCCTATTGGATGGCCTCCATCTTTGGAGGTTCTGTCCTTGTAGCGGTTGGATATGTATAGCATATATGGGTTCACCATTTTGTAAACCAAGTCAGTGGTTCTGAATATGTCTTTAGGCTGTGTATCATCCTCCTATTGAATGGCCTCCATCTTTGGAGGTTCTCTCCTTGGTGTGGTTGGATATTTTTAGCGCACATGGGTTTTCCATTTTGTAAACTGAGCCAGTGGTTCTAAATATGTATTTTGTCTGTGTATCATCTTCCTATTAGATGGCCTCCATCTTTGGAGGCTCTCTCCTTGTTGCGGTTGGATATTTTTTAGCACACATAGGTTAGCTATTTTGTAAACTGAGCCAACAGGAGAGAACCTCCAAAGATGGAGGCCATCCAATGGGAAGATGACACAAGACCAAGGAACACGTTTGTAACCACTGGCTCTGTTTACACAGCGGAAAACCCAGGTGTGCTAAAAATATCCAACCAGAACAAGGACAGAACCTCCAAAGATGGAGGCCATCCAATGGGAAGATAACACAAGGCCAACAGTTCCCATCTCCTTGGCCTTG
Source organism: Rana kukunoris (assembly GCA_029574335.1). Taxonomy (NCBI): domain Eukaryota; kingdom Metazoa; phylum Chordata; class Amphibia; order Anura; family Ranidae; genus Rana; species Rana kukunoris. Next base: position 1,643,104 of record CM056059.1, on the reverse strand, counting down.
TGTTATCTTCCCTTGGGATGGCCTCCATCTTTGGAGGTTCTCTTCTTGTTGCAGTTGGATATTTTTATTGCACACAGGTTTGCCATTTTGTAAACTGAGCCAACAGTTCCAAGCTCATCCCTTGGCCTGGCAACTTCTTTCCCGTTGGATGGCCTCCATCTTTGGAGGGCCTCTCCTTGTTGTGGTTGGATATTTATAGCACATATGGGTTCACCATTTTGTAAACCAATCCAGTGGTTCCGAATATGTCTTTAGGCCTTGTATCGTCTTCCTATTGAACGGCCTCCATCTTTGGAGGTCCTCTCCTTGTGGTTGGAGATTTTTTAGCGCTCATGGGTTCTCCATTTTGTAAACTGAATCTGCGGTTCCAAACGCACCTTTTGGCCTTGTATCTCATCTCCAGTTGGATGGCCTCCATCTTTGGAACCAGAGGTTCCAAACACTCCTTTTGGCCTTGTATGTGATCTCCAGTTGGATGGCCTCCATCTTTGGAGGTCCTCCCCTTGTTGCGGTTGGATATTTTTAGTGCACACAGATTCGCCATTTTGTAAACGTTGCGAGCGTTTACTAACGCACCCCTTGGCCTGATATCATCCACCTAGTTGGATGGCCTCCATCTTTGGAGGCTCTCTCCTTGTCGTGGTTGGATATCTTTAGTGCTCACAGGTTTTCTGCACCGGTGGGAAAACATCCTCCTTTTTGTGGTAACGTCGATGTTTCCGTTACGAAGAGGTCACCTGCACCCCTCGTTTACATTTGTGTTTCCTGGACACAGTAAGGATGCCTCTCCGTCTGGGAATAACGGAGGTTCTGTGGAAAAGCGGGAGGTTCCCACGGGCCCCACTGACCTTCCCGGTCTTCATTAGATGGTATTTTGGGAGATAACCTGGAAAATCTCTGTATACAAACACAGCTGTCTTCCTGGATACCCCGAGAGTGGGCGGCACGGTACGGTGACCCCTCCCCCGCTGTCTGTAGGCCTCACTCAGCCTTCCCATGGAGGAAACACCACTGATAACCGGGAGATAGCCGTCTGCTTCCTCAAACAAGACTATCTGCCCATTGTGCTGACCCTTCCGGGCTTAAATCTCAGATGATCCCCCAACACTGCCGAAAGACATTGGAGGAAAGTGAGGAGATGACACAAAGGGACGGACACCCGACCATCGAGGTCAGCCACCAATGAAAACCCATCTTGTGTCCCGACACCACGGAACACGTAGCTGACCCCCCCCCCCCCAAAAAAAGCAAAAACTCTCCTATAGGACCTGACCAGTGGGCTTCAAAAGACCCTGTCAGCAGACCATTCACTCTGCACATAGCGCACCCCTAAACCTTGTACTATGTACTAAGCGCAGCCAAGAACTCTGCACATAGCGCACCCCTAAACTCTGTACTGTGTACCAAGCGCACCCCGGAACTATGTATCAAGTGCACCTCGGAACTCTTCACATAGCGCACCCCTAAACTCTGTACCAAGCACACCCAAGAACTCTGCACATAGTACTCCCCTAAACTCTGTACTATGTACCAAGCACAGCCCGGAACTCTGCACATAGCGCACCCCTAAACTCTGTACTATGTACCAAGCGCACCCCAGAACTATGTACCAAGCTCACCCCTAAACTCTGTACCAAGCGCACCCCGGAACTATGTTCCAAGCGCACCCCAGAACTCTGTACTATGTACCAAGCACAGCCCGGAACTCTGCACATAGCGCACCCCTAAACCTTGTACTATGTACTAAGCGCAGCCCGGAACTCTGCACATAGCGCACCCCTAAACCTTGTACTATGTACTAAGCGCAGCCCGAAACTCTGCACATAGCGCACCCCTAAACCCTGTACTATGTACTAAGCGCACCCCTAAACCCTGTACTATGAAACCAAGCGCAGCCCGGAACTCTGCACATAGCGCACCCCTAAACACTGTACTATGAAACCAAGCGCAGCCCGGAACTCTGCACATAGCGCACCCCTAAACCTTGTGCTATGTACTAAGCGCAGCCCGGAACTCTGCACATAGCGCACCCCTAAACCCTGTACTATGAAACCAAGCGCAGCCCGGAACTCTGCACATAGTACAGAGTTTAGGGGTTGAACTATGTGCAGAGTTCTTGGGTGTGCTTGGTACAGAGTTTAGGGGTGCGCTATGTGAAGAGTTCCGAGGTGCACTTGGTACATAGTACAGAGTTTAGGGGTGCGATATGCACCAAGCGCACCCCGGTACTCCGCACGTAGCACACCCCTAAACTCTGTACTGTGTACCAAGCGCACCCCGGAACTATGTATCAAGTGCACCTCGGAACTCTTCACATAGCGCACCCCTAAACTCTGTACCAAGCACACCCAAGAACTCTGCACATAGTACTCCCCTAAACTCTGTACTATGTACCAAGCACAGCCCGGAACTCTGCACATAGCGCACCCCTAAACTCTGTACTATGTACCAAGCGCACCCCAGAACTATGTACCAAGCTCACCCCTAAACTCTGTACCAAGCGCACCCCAGAACTCTGTACTATGTACCAAGCACAGCCCGGAACTCTGCACATAGCGCACCCCTAAACCCTGTACTATGAAACCAAGCGCAGCCCGGAACTCTGCACATAGCGCACCCCTAAACGCTGTACTATGTACTAAGCGCAGCCCGGAACTCTGAACATAGCGCACCCCTAAACCCTGTACTATGTACCAAGCGCACCCAAGAACTCTGCACATAGCGCTCCCCTAAACTCTGTACTATTTACCAAGTGCAACCCGGAAATTTTGCACGTAGCACACCGCTAAACACTGTACTATGTACCAAGCGCACCCCGGAACTCTGCACATAGCGCACCCCTAAACACTGTACTATGTACCAAACGCACCCCGGAACTCTGCACATAGCACACCCTTAAACTCTGTACTATGTACCAAGCGCAGCCGGGAACTCTGCACATAGCGCACCCCTAGACCCTGTACTATGTACCAAGCGCACCTTGGAACTCTGCACATAGCGCACCCCTAAACCCTGTACTATGTACCAAGGGCACCTTGGAACTCTTCACATAGCGCACCCCTAAACCTTGTGCTATGTACTAAGCGCAGCCCGGAACTCTGCACATAGCGCACCCCTAAACCCTGTACTATGAAACCAAGCGCAGCCCGGAACTCTGCACATAGTACAGAGTTTAGGGGTTGAACTATGTGCAGAGTTCTTGGGTGTGCTTGGTACAGAGTTTAGGGGTGCGCTATGTGAAGAGTTCCGAGGTGCACTTGGTACATAGTACAGAGTTTAGGGGTGCGATATGCACCAAGCGCACCCCGGTACTCCGCACGTAGCACACCCCTAAACTCTGTACTATGTACCAAGCGCACCCCAGAACTATGTACCAAGCTCACCCCTAAACTCTGTACCAAGCGCACCCCGGAACTATGTACCAAGCGCACCCCAGAACTCTGTACTATGTACCAAGCGCACCCCAGAACTATGTACCAAGCTCACCCCTAAACTCTGTACCAAGCGCACCCCGGAACTATGTACCAAGCTCACCCCTAAACTCTGTACCAAGCACAGCCCGGAACTCTGCACATAGCGCACCCCTAAACCCTGTACTATGAAACCAAGCGCAGCCCGGAACTCTGCACATAGCGCACCCCTAAACCCTGTACTATGTACTAAGCGCAGCCCGGAACTCTGCACATAGCGCACCCCTAAACCCTGTACTATGAAACCAAGCGCAGCCCGGAACTCTGCACATAGCGCACCCCTAAACGCTGTACTATGTACTAAGCGCAGCCCGGAACTCTGAACATAGCGCACCCCTAAACCCTGTACTATGTACCAAGCGCACCCAAGAACTCTGCACATAGCGCTCCCCTAAACTCTGTACTATTTACCAAGTGCAACCCGGAAATTTTGCACGTAGCACACCGCTAAACACTGTACTATGTACCAAGCGCACCCCGGAACTCTGCACATAGCGCACCCCTAAACACTGTACTATGTACCAAACGCACCCCGGAACTCTGCACATAGTGCACCCCTAAACACTGTACTATGTACCAAACGCACCCCGGAACTCTGCACATAGCACACCCTTAAACTCTGTACTATGTACCAAGCGCAGCCGGGAACTCTGCACATAGCGCACCCCTAAACTCTGTACTATGTACCAAGCGCACCTTGGAACTCTGCACATAGCGCACCCCTAAACACTGTACTATGTACCAAGGGCACCTTGGAACTCTTCACATAGCGCACCCCTAAACCTTGTGCTATGTACTAAGCGCAGCCCGGAACTCTGCACATAGCGCACCCCTAAACCCTGTACTATGAAACCAAGCGCAGCCTGGAACTCTGCACATAGTACAGAGTTTAGGGGTTGAACTATGTGCAGAGTTCTTGGGTGTGCTTGGTACAGAGTTTAGGGGTGCGCTATGTGAAGAGTTCCGAGGTGCACTTGGTACATAGTACAGAGTTTAGGGGTGCGATATGCACCAAGCGCACCCCGGTACTCCGCACGTAGCACACCCCTAAACTCTGTACTGTGTACCAAGCGCACCCCGGAACTATGTATCAAGTGCACCTCGGAACTCTTCACATAGCGCACCCCTAAACTCTGTACCAAGCACACCCAAGAACTCTGCACATAGTACTCCCCTAAACTCTGTACTATGTACCAAGCACAGCCCGGAACTCTGCACATAGCGCACCCCTAAACTCTGTACTATGTACCAAGCGCACCCCAGAACTATGTACCAAGCTCACCCCTAAACTCTGTACCAAGCGCACCCCGGAACTATGTACCAAGCGCACCCCAGAACTCTGTACTATGTACCAAGCACAGCCCGGAACTCTGCACATAGCGCACCCCTAAACCCTGTACTATGAAACCAAGCGCAGCCCGGAACTCTGCACATAGCGCACCCCTAAACCCTGTACTATGTACTAAGCGCAGCCCGGAACTCTGCACATAGCGCACCCCTAAACTCTGTACTATGTACCAAGCGCACACCAGCACTCTGCGCACAGCGCACCCCTAAACAATGTACTATGTACCAAGCGCACCCCTAAACTCTGTACTATGTACCAAGCGCACCCCTAAACTCTGCACATAGCGCACCCCTAAACTCTGTACCTGTAGGGTGCACTATGTGCAGAGTTCCAAGGTGCGCTTGGTACATAGTACAGAGTTTAGGGGTGCGCTTGGTACATAGTACAGGGTTTAGGGGTGCGCTATGTGCAGAGTTCCGGGCTGTGCTTGGTACATAGTACAGAGTTCTGGGGTGCGCTTGGTACAGAGTTTAGGGGTGCGCTTGGTACATAGTTCTGGGGTGCGCTTGGTACATAGTACAGAGTTTAGGGGTGTGCTACATGCAGAGTACCAGGGTGCACTTGGTACATAGCGCATCACTAAACTCTGTACTATGTACCAAGCGCACCCCGGAACTCTGCACATAGCACACCCTTAAACTCTGTACTATGTATCAAGCGCACCTTGGAACTCTGCACATAGCGCACCCCTAAACCCTGTACTATGTACCAAGCGCACCCAAGAACGCTGCACATAGCGCTCCCCTAAACTCTGTACTATTTACCAAGTGCAACCCGGAAATTTTGCACGTAGCACACCGCTAAACACTGTACTATGTACCAAGCGCACCCCGGAACTCTGCACATAGCGCACCCCTAAACACTGTACTATGTACCAAACGCACCCCGGAACTCTGCACATAGTGCACCCCTAAACACTGTACTATGTACCAAACGCACCCCGGAACTCTGCACATAGCACACCCTTAAACTCTGTACTATGTACCAAGCGCAGCCGGGAACTCTGCACATAGCGCACCCCTAAACTCTGTACTATGTACCAAGCGCACCTTGGAACTCTGCACATAGCGCACCCCTAAACCCTGTACTATGTACCAAGGGCACCTTGGAACTCTTCACATAGCGCACCCCTAAACCTTGTGCTATGTACTAAGCGCAGCCCGGAACTCTGCACATAGCGCACCCCTAAACCCTGTACTATGAAACCAAGCGCAGCCCGGAACTCTGCACATAGTACAGAGTTTAGGGGTTGAACTATGTGCAGAGTTCTTGGGTGTGCTTGGTACAGAGTTTAGGGGTGCGCTATGTGAAGAGTTCCGAGGTGCACTTGGTACATAGTACAGAGTTTAGGGGTGCGATATGCACCAAGCGCACCCCGGTACTCCGCACGTAGCACACCCCTAAACTCTGTACTGTGTACCAAGCGCACCCCGGAACTATGTATCAAGTGCACCTCGGAACTCTTCACATAGCGCACCCCTAAACTCTGTACCAAGCACACCCAAGAACTCTGCACATAGTACTCCCCTAAACTCTGTACTATGTACCAAGCACAGCCCGGAACTCTGCACATAGCGCACCCCTAAACTCTGTACCAAGCACACCCAAGAACTCTGCACATAGTACTCCCCTAAACTCTGTACTATGTACCAAGCACAGCCCGGAACTCTGCACATAGTACAGAGTTTAGGGGTGCGCTATGTGCAGAGTTCCGGGCTGTGCTTGGTACATAGTACAGAGTTTAGGGGAGTACTATGTGCAGAGTTCTTGGGTGTGCTTGGTACATAGTACAGAGTTTAGGGGTGCGCTATGTACCAAGCGCACCCCAGAACTATGTACCAAGCTCACCCCTAAACTCTGTACCAAGCGCACCCCGGAACTATGTACCAAGCGCACCCCAGAACTCTGTACTATGTACCAAGCACAGCCCGGAACTCTGCACATAGCGCACCCCTAAACTCTGTACTATGTACCAAGCGCACACCAGCACTCTGCACACAACGCACCCCTAAACTCTGTACTATGTACCAAGCGCACCCCTAAACTCTGTACTATGTACCAAGCGCACCCCGGAACTCTGCACATAGCGCACCCCTAAACTCTGTACCTGTAGGGTGCACTATGTGCAGAGTTCCAAGGTGCGCTTGGTACATAGTACAGAGTTCTGGGGTGCGCTTGGTACATAGTTCCGGGGTGCGCTTGGTACAGAGTTTAGGGGTGCGCTTGGTACATAGTACAGAGTTTAAGGGTGCGCTACATGCAGAGTACCAGGGTGCACTTGGTACATAGTACAGAGTTTAGTGATGCGCTATGTACCAAGCGCACCCTGGTACTCTGCACATAGCGCACCCCTAAACTCTGTACTATGTACCAAGCTCACCCAAGAACTCTGCACATAGTGCACCCCTAAACTCTGTACTCTATGTACCAATTGCACCTCGGAACTCTGCACATAGCGCACCCCTAAACTCTGTACCAAGCGCACCCAAGAACTCTGCACATTTTGCACCCCTAAACTCTGTACTCTATGTACCAATTGCACCCCGGCACTCTGCACGTAGCGCACCCTTTAAATTGCAAGCCTGCAGTTGCTGCGTTGCGTCACACATCTCCTCTCGTAGGCTGGAAGTGGGTTTTGCTGACACATTCTTTCTCGGATATCTTGGCAGCTCAGTGGCCGGGAAGTTCTCCAGATCGTTGTTATTATGGGATTGGCGCTTATTAGGGGAGGAGCCATGATGGAATTAATCACAGAAGAGCGAACCGGGCGGAAAAGAACTCTGACTTTGGGGAACACGCCCACTTACCTCCCACTTACCTCCCCCCATTGTCACTTCAGTGAGACCTCCACTTTTCGTGTGGTGGAAGACGTAGCTGACCTCTAGTGATGGGCGAAAAACGGGCGCGGCGCGTTCTCCGAAACATAACCCCATGGGAGCCCCTCAGACCCCAATTCTGTCCTTTTTTTCAAGCCCACTTTTCAAGCTTAAACCTGCGCAGGAAGTTGCACCTGCAGTACGATGTTCCATTGTTTGCAAACAGCGGCCAGGGATCTGTCATTCAGTGGAAGTAGCTGCCAAATGACAGTTCCCTGCCAGCTTCTGTTTTGTAAACAAACCAGCTAAGAATTCTGGGTGGTGTCATTCACCCCAAAAAATGGTCGTGACCAAATTTGGTCGCCCAGGATTTCCAGGCCATACATTGACATCCAAAAGCCGGCGGGGATCTGTCATTCGCCACAGGAGTAGCGGCGGGTGGACATTGTCAGGTAGTGGGCCGTTGCGTTGGTAGGTTAACATCGTTGAGCAGTGGGCCGTCATGATTGATGTAAATGTACAATGTTGGATGATGTGGTTGACGTTGGATTTACATCGGGAGACATTATTCCGTCATTTAGTAGCAGTAGCACTGCTGCTGCTAAATGACAGATCCCTGCCAGCTTTCGTTTGTACACAAACCAGCCGGTATTCCTGGGTGATGTCGCTGACCAAAAATGGTCATGACCAAATTTGGTCATCCAGGATCCCCAGCCAATTTATTGACATACAAAAGCTGGCGGGGATCTGTCATTCGCCACAGGAGTCGTGGTGGGTGGACACCATCAGGCAGTGGGCCGTTGCGTTGATAGTGAACATCGTTGGCCGGCAGGATTTTGGGATTGACATAAATTTACAATGCTGGATGATGTGATTGACATTGGATTCACATGGAGAGACATTAATCTGTTATTTAGTAGCAGGAGCACTGTTGCTGCTAAATGACAGATCCCTGCCAGCTTCTGTTTAACCAAAAATGGTCATGACAAAATTTGGTCACTCAGGATTCACAGCCCATTTATGTACATTTAAAACCTAGCAGGGATCTGTCATTTCCTACAGGAGTAGTGGCAGGTGAACACTATTGGGGCACTGGGCCATTCTGACGCTAAATGACAGATCCCTGACAGCTTCTGTTTGTACACAAACCAGATAAGGATCCTAGGTGATGTCATTGACCAAAAATGGTCACTACCAGATTTGGTCGCCCAGGATTCCCAGCCCATTTATTGACATACAAAAGCCGACGGGGATCTGTCATTTGCCACAGGAGTCGTGGTGGGTGGACACCATCAGGCACTGGGCCGTTTTGTTGATAGTGAACATCGTTGGTCAGCAGGCCGTTGGGATTGACATAAATGTACAACGCTGAATGATGTAATTGACTTTGGATTTACATGGAGAGAAGGCATTATTCTATCATTTAGTAGCAGTAGCATTGTTGCTGCTAAATGACAGATCCCTGCCTGCTTCTGTTTAACCAAAAATGGTCATGACAAAATTTGGTCACCCAGGATTTACAGCCCATTTATTGGCATTCAAAAGCCGGGGGGGGGGGGGGATCTGTCATTTTCTACTGGAGTAGGTGAACACCATCAGGCAGTGGGCTGTACTGCCGCTAAACGATCTGTCATTTGCCACAGGAGTCGTGGCGGGTATACCTTGTCAGGTACGTTGGTAGGTGAACAGGTCGTCGTTATTTACAAAAAATGTACAATGTTGGATGATGTGATTGACATTGGATTTACATGGAGAGACATTAATCTGTCATTTAGTAGCAGTAGCACTTGTTGCTGCTAAATGACAGATCCCTGCCAGCTTCTGTTTGTACACAAAACCAGCCGGTATTCCTGGGTGATGTTATTGACCGAAAATGGATTCCCAGCTTATTTATTGACATTCAAAAGCTGGGAGGGAGCTGTCATTTCCTACTGGAGTAGTAGCAGGTGAACACCATCGGGGCAGTGGTCCGTACTGCCGCTAAATGAGAGTTCCCTGTCAGCTTCTGTTTGTAAACGAACCAGCTGAGGATCCTGGGTGTTGTCATTGACAAAAAATGGTCACTACCAGATTTGGTCGCCCAGGATCCCCAGCCTATTTATTGACGTACAAAAGCCGACGGGGATCTGTCATTTGCCACAGGAGTCGTGGTGGGTGAACACCACCAGGAACTGGGCCGTTCTGCTGCAAAATGACAGATACACAAACCAGCTGAGGATCCTGGGTGTTGTCATTGACCAAAAATAGTCACCGCCAGATCAGTGTTGTCACTCAGGATCCCCAGCCCATTTATTGACATAGAAAAAGCTGCCAGGGATCTGTCATTTGCCACAGGAGTAACGTCTTTGTTTTTTTTTTGTATCTTTTTACTTTTTTGGGGGGAATTAGTAGAAAGTGGTACTCTGTATGCCATACTTAATAACCTAGCGGGGGTGCTGGATATCTATGAGCCCCCCCCTTATTCTAAATGGAGCTTCCAGAACCTGGTTGTACCTATCAGAATCTGGGGAAGGGGGCCCTAGATTTCTATAACTGGTTGAATGCTAAATGACAGATCCCTGCCAGCTTCTGTTTGTACACAAACCAGCCGGTATTCCTGGGTGATGTTATTGACCGAAAATGTATTCCCAGCTTATTTATTGACATTCAAAAGCTGGGAGAGGTCTGTCATTTCCTACTGGAGTAGTAGCAGGTGAACACCATCGGGGCAGTGGGCTGTACTGCCGCTAAATGACAGTTCCCTGCCAGCTTCTGTTTGTAAACAAACCAGCTGAGGATCCTGGGTGTCGTCATTGACCAAAAATGGTCACTACCAGATTTGGTGTCACCCAGGATCCCCAGCCCATTTATTGACATACAAAAGCCGTCGGGGATCTGTCATTTGCCACAGGAGTAATGTCTTTGTTTTTTTATTTTTATATTTTTCATTTTTTGGGGGGGAATTAGTAGAAAGTGGTACTCTGTACAACATAGCGGGGGTGCTGGATATCTTTGAGCCCCCCTCTTATTCTAAATGGAGCTTCCAGAACCTGGTTGTACCTATCAGAATCTGGAAGGGGGCCCCAGATTTCTGTAACTGGTTAATGATGTCATCCAGGAAACAGAAGCTGGCAGGGATCTGTCATTTATCAGCTGCTAAATGACAGATGGCCAGGTGGTGTTTGTTTGAGGCATCACCCGCTCCCCATCACCCGCTCCCCGACTTCTGTTCCCCCCCGAACCCAGATCTCGTCCCTACTGACCACACACGGTACAATCTGATTGTACAATCTCCCCCCTGAGATCCACCAACAGCTGTGTGTAGAGCAAAGCCCGGTCTGAGCAGTTAGTTGGGTAGGATTGATCTCATCCCCGGAGTGGTCAGTGTAGGGGGAGGTGGAGTATTCCTGGAGCTGATAAGCTCAGGGTGGGTATGTGAGTCACTATGGAGACCAACACACAACGTGCACAACACAGGAACTGACTCCAGGGGGCCGCGCCTGCACCATGGATGAGGGTCATTCCAGAGATTTCCCAACCATTCCATCCCAGGAGAGAAAATCTCGGTATCTCTCCTTATTCTGTATGTATGGACTCTGCACAGTACTACTTCTCCTGTCCTGTATGTCGGGTGTAATTCTCGGTATCTCCTCTTATTCTGTATGTATGGACTCTGCACAGTACTACTTCTCCTGTCCTGTATGTCGGGTGTAATTCTCGGTATCTGTCCTTATTCTGTATGTATGGACTCTGCACAGTACTACTTCTCCTGTCCTGTATGTCGGGTGTAATTCTCGGTATCTGTCCTTATTCTGTATGTATGGGCTCTGCACAGTACTACTTCTCCTGTCCTGTATGTCGGGTGTAATTCTCGGTATCTGTCCTTATTCTGTATGTATGGGCTCTGCACAGTACTACTTCTCCTGTCCTGTATGTCGGGTGTAATTCTCGGTATCTCCTCTTATTCTGTATGTATGGACTCTGCACAGTACTACTTCTCCTGTCCTGTATGTCGGGTGTAATTCTCGGTATCTCTCCTTATTCTGTATGTATGGACTCTGCACAGTACTACTTCTCCTGTCCTGTATGTCGGGTGTAATTCTCGGTATCTCCTCTTATTCTGTATGTATGGACTCTGCACAGTACTACTTCTCCTGTCCTGTATGTCGGGTGTAATTCTCGGTATCTCTCCTTATTCTGTACGTATGGACTCTGCACAGTACTACTTCTCCTGTCCTGTATGTCGGGTGTAATTCTCGGTATCTCCTCTTATTCTGTATGTATGGACTCTGCACAGTACTACTTCTCCTGTCCTGTATGTCGGGTGTAATTCTCGGTATCTGTCCTTATTCTGTATGTATGGACTCTGCACAGTACTACTTCTCCTGTCCTGTATGTCGGGTGTAATTCTCGGTATCTCTCCTTATTCTGTATGTATGGACTCTGCACAGTACTACTTCTCCTGTCCTGTATGTCGGGTGTAATTCTCGGTATCTCTCCTTATTCTGTATGTATGGACTCTGCACAGTACTACTTCTCCTGTCCTGTATGTCGGGTGTAATTCTCGGTATCTCCTCTTATTCTGTATGTATGGATATTTTTATTTATGAAAACAGACTAGATAAATATCAACACACAACAATCACTGACATGTTCCGGTCAATATCTAGCAATTATAAACAAGCATCATAGGAGATAAAAAGTCCATAAAAAGTTCAATATTACAAGAAAACCCCTCCCATAAGTCTGAACTCCTCCCACACTTCACAATCTCCAGACATTTGATCCGTCGCAATTCCGATATCTTTTTTTTTTTCCTTTTTTTTTTCCCATACAAAGACTAGGGAGTTGCACCTTCTATATTGATATTGATTTAGCTCAGATTTTACTTGATCACTTTTCCTCCCTGCCTCCAACCCGCCTGAATAAAGCCGCTCCAGCTCTTCCCGCAGCCTGAGATAATGACTAGATCTACTTTTCCCCAAACCTGCCACCACAGCAAAGAGGAGAAAGAATAGGACCCCCATCATCATAAGTCAGAATCGGAGTCACTCTGCCGACTACCAGTCTCCATATCAGATTCTACGTGTACAGGATCAGGGGGCGGACGCCTTTTAGTGGGCGGGTCATCCTCTGAGCCCGTCGCATACTCCCTCTCCACTCTTTTTAATTCCTGCTCCAGTTCATGGGCCTCTAGAGAATAGGAATCCGCATCCGAATCTGATAACACTTCATACCTATTGGTAGAAACTACCGTACCCACTTCTGGTGCCCCTTTCACTTTTTTAGCTGAGTTCTTCACTAATGTCCAGTCACTTTCGGGTCTACGGGTGGATCTATCTTTTTTATTCCTCCTCTTCTGACCAGTGGTCTTCACGGAGACAGGAACAGAAGAAGAGTGTGCGGCCGGCCGCTCCTGAGCCCGCTGAACACTGTCCGCACGTCCGGGGGTAGTCTCCTGAACCTCTGGGCCCACCTCCTCTCTAGTCACTGTAGCCCCGTTTATTAAGGCCTCCTCCTCCTCTAGTTGTTCTGCTGCAGCCAACAAATCATTGTCTGCAGATTCCTCACCCATATTATGGAAGGCCTCAGGGCAATCCCTGTGGAAGTGGCCGAGCCTTCCACAAAGATTGCACTTAACCGTCTCACAGGTAGAACTGACATGGCCGACTTCCCCACAAAGATTACACTTCAAGGCGCTGCAAACGCTCGCCACATGGCCGGACTTGCCACATTTGAAACATAACCTGGGCTGACCTGCATAAAAGCAAACGCCTCTCTCCCGTCCAATGAAAAAGGAGTTTGGCAGGTGATGGGTAACATTGTTAGATTGCCTTAACTTGACAAGAACCCTCCAACCCCCAGTCCAGATCCCATCACTGTCTTTAGTTTTTGTCAACTCAGAAATCATTTCACAATGTCTTCTAAGCCAAATGATAATGTCCTGGGGGGGCACAGACTCATTCCAGAAAATGATGTTAACGGTTGCTGTGTCAGGTCTGGAGATGGGAATAAGGATGAAATCCCTCCATCCCTCTTTGTCCCGCAACCCACTGAAGCTGGCCCAGAATTTGTCCAAGTCACACATGAGCTTAAAGCTGACGTCATAACCTTGTCTGTCAGGGAGATTGATGACTGCCAGTATGTTTGCAGGTACAAACCCCATCTGCTGACACAGCAACTCCCTTACCACAAACCTCCTATCAGGGAGCTCCTCTCTGGAACCCCTATGCTTGAATCTGACCACATTCCTCCTCTTAAAAGCCTGACCAGTGTAATTATTACCGGTGGAAAATGAAGGGGCCCCGCGGCTCCAGGCATTCCGAGGAGGAACATGACCAGATGGACCAGCATTCCCTTGGGGAGCCAGTGGTGGATCCACCAAAGGGGGGAAGTCCTGAGGGTTGTTCTGAACTGACTCCTCCATCACTATATTCTCAGAGGTCTCTGACTGCTGACCCCAATCAGATATACCGGTACTAGTATCAATGCTGGCAGAATTATTCACCACATCATCACTGCACATCATGTCAATGCTAGCAGTATCATTACTTGTCACCCCAGTATTACTCCCACCCTGAACCCCAGTCCCCTCAGCATGGCTCCCATCGTAAGTACTAGTGGCAGCAGCACTGTTCTCACAGTCCATTTGCTGGGAGTCCACTACGTCACTCATCTGCGTCTCCTGAACTATACATGTCTGCTGGGTTATACCGATGTTCCCGCCATCCTCCAGAGCTGGAAGTCCAGCAGGAGAACCTGCTCCAATCCCATGTTTCTCCTTACTGTCCTCCGGAGGATGCACAGACCCCCCCTCAGGAGACACGTTTGGTGGCTGCATACACTGGACCGGTTCCCCAGAGTCTGACTCTGTAGAAGATTCAATCCCCACACTCAACGCTGCCTCAAATCGATCACGATTGCGGTATACCTCCGCCACTGGCCCCAGTTCTTCATAGGTAGCATCAATATCCTTAGATACGCCGGCCAGTTCAATGCCCAGGGAGTTTAGTTTACCGTCATATAATGTTTCTCTCCTGGGGTTGGCAGCTTTAAGTCTGTATACAGAGTCGATCTGCGTCTGGATCCTAGTCTTAGCTTTCCTCAGAGACTCTACTCGTTTTACCAGGGAAGGGATCCTATCAGCCAGGTGCAGCGCAGGTTCAGACTTTTTCTTCTTCTTCTTTGCAGCTGCAGGACGCTTGAAATCTTTATCCTCTTCCCCATTACTAGTACTAGCCTGCGGGTCTTTGCTGGGTGTGGACGGATTCACTGGGTCAGATTGTGGATTATTACCACCTTCCCCTTTACTCTGCTGCTTGGAGCGCGATGACCGTCCCTGGCTGCTGCCGACCATCACACGCTGCTGCAAGTTCTCATTGATTGTTTTCTGTTCCAAGGAGGTTCTGGAATATTTACGGGGAGTACTGGGAGAAGCCAATGTCTCTGCTCCACTCTGAGCTGCACTGTGCTGGGCTTGATGTGGCTGCAATAGCTGACTGTCTTGGATCATATTTCCAGAGCCTGGACTGGACTGGGTGGCATTCTGGACAACATGTGCCCCACTCTGCGGGGTTTGCTTTGGCTGGCTGGGGTGGACTGTACTTCCAGAGCCTGGACTGTGCTGGGTGGCATTAGCTTGCTGGACTACATGTACCCCACTCTGCGGGGTTTTCTTTGGCTGGCTGGGTTGGACTGTACTTCCAGAGCCTGGACTGTGCTGTACAATAACATGGCGCTGAACAGACTGGGCTGCACTGTGCTGGACTTGCTGGGCCTGCAATGGCTGGCTGGACTGAGAACCATTTTGTGGAATAACATCTCCAAACTTCTTCTTATCGATAACATTGGTACTTTTTACACAAACATTTCCACTTCTACTTACAGTCTCTGCAGCTATCTTTCGGCTCCCAGAGCTCCGTCCTCCATCTTCACCACCAACCACAACTTCACCTTGTGTAGGCCGGAAAGCCTGGGGCTCTCCTGAGAGAGATCCCCGCCCAGGGGAGCCCAACCCTGGGCTTGCACCAGACATCAGAGCAGCTCAGCAGCACACAGGCTTCAGCTGCTCCACAAGCAGCCACACCCTCTGCACAGTACTACTTCTCCTGTCCTGTATGTCGGGTGTAATTCTCGGTATCTCCTCTTATTCTGTATGTATGGACTCTGCACAGTACTACTTCTCCTGTCCTGTATGTCGGGTGTAATTCTCGGTATCTCCTCTTATTCTGTATGTATGGACTCTGCACAGTACTACTTCTCCTGTCCTGTATGTCGGGTGTAATTCTCGGTATCTCCTCTTATTCTGTATGTATGGACTCTGCACAGTACTACTTCTCCTGTCCTGTATGTCGGGTGTAATTCTCGGTATCTCCTCTTATTCTGTATGTATGGACTCTGCACAGTACTACTTCTCCTGTCCTGTATGTCGGGTGTAATTCTCGGTATCTCCTCTTATTCTGTATGTATGGACTCTGCACAGTACTACTTCTCCTGTCCTGTATGTCGGGTGTAATTCTCGGTATCTGTCTTATTCTGTATGTATGGACTCTGCACAGTACTACTTCTCCTGTCCTGTATGTCGGGTGTAATTCTCGGTATCTCCTCTTATTCTGTATGTATGGACTCTGCACAGTACTACTTCTCCTGTCCTGTATGTCGGGTGTAATTCTCGGTATCTCCTCTTATTCTGTATGTATGGACTCTGCACAGTACTACTTCTCCTGTCCTGTATGTCGGGTGTAATTCTCGGTATCTCCTCTTATTCTGTATGTATGGACTCTGCACAGTACTACTTCTCCTGTCCTGTATGTCGGGTGTAATTCTCGGTATCTCCTCTTATTCTGTATGTATGGACTCTGCACAGTACTACTTCTCCTGTCCTGTATGTCGGGTGTAATTCTCGGTATCTCCTCCTTATTCTGTATGTATGGACTCTGCACAGTACTACTTCTCCTGTCCTGTATGTCGGGTGTAATTCTCGGTATCTCCTCTTATTCTGTATGTATGGACTCTGCACAGTACTACTTCTCCTGTCCTGTATGTCGGGTGTAATTCTCGGTATCTCCTCTTATTCTGTATGTATGGACTCTGCACAGTACTACTTCTCCTGTCCTGTATGTCGGGTGTAATTCTCGGTATCTCCTCTTATTCTGTATGTATGGACTCTGCACAGTACTACTTCTCCTGTCCTGTATGTCGGGTGTAATTCTCGGTATCTCCTCTTATTCTGTATGTATGGACTCTGCACAGTACTACTTCTCCTGTCCTGTATGTCGGGTGTAATTCTCGGTATCTCCTCTTATTCTGTATGTATGGACTCTGCACAGTACTACTTCTCCTGTCCTGTATGTCGGGTGTAATTCTCGGTATCTCCTCTTATTCTGTATGTATGGACTCTGCACAGTACTACTTCTCCTGTCCTGTATGTCGGGTGTAATTCTCGGTATCTCCTCTTATTCTGTATGTATGGACTCTGCACAGTACTACTTCTCCTGTCCTGTATGTCGGGTGTAATTCTCGGTATCTCTCCTTATTCTGTATGTATGGACTCTGCACAGTACTACTTCTCCTGTCCTGTATGTCGGGTGTAATTCTCGGTATCTGTCCTTATTCTGTATGTATGGACTCTGCACAGTACTACTTCTCCTGTCCTGTATGTCGGGTGTAATTCTCGGTATCTCCTCCTTATTCTGTATGTATGGACTCTGCACAGTACTACTTCTCCTGTCCTGTATGTCGGGTGTAATTCTCGGTATCTCTCCTTATTCTGTATGTATGGACTCTGCACAGTACTACTTCTCCTGTCCTGTATGTCGGGTGTAATTCTCGGTATCTCCTCTTATTCTGTATGTATGGACTCTGCACAGTACTACTTCTCCTGTCCTGTATGTCGGGTGTAATTCTCGGTATCTCCTCTTATTCTGTATGTATGGACTCTGCACAGTACTACTTCTCCTGTCCTGTATGTCGGGTGTAATTCTCGGTATCTCCTCTTATTCTGTATGTATGGACTCTGCACAGTACTACTTCTCCTGTCCTGTATGTCGGGTGTAATTCTCGGTATCTCCTCTTATTCTGTATGTATGGACTCTGCACAGTACTACTTCTCCTGTCCTGTATGTCGGGTGTAATTCTCGGTATCTGTCCCTTATTCTGTATGTATGGACTCTGCACAGTACTACTTCTCCTGTCCTGTATGTCGGGTGTAATTCTCGGTATCTCTCCTTATTCTGTATGTATGGACTCTGCACAGTACTACTTCTCCTGTCCTGTATGTCGGGTGTAATTCTCGGTATCTCTCCTTATTCTGTATGTATGGACTCTGCACAGTACTACTTCTCCTGTCCTGATGTCGGGTGTAATTCTCGGTATCTCCTCTTATTCTGTATGTATGGACTCTGCACAGTACTACTTCTCCTGTCCTGTATGTCGGGTGTAATTCTCGGTATCTCTCCTTATTCTGTATGTATGGACTCTGCACAGTACTACTTCTCCTGTCCTGTATGTCGGGTGTAATTCTCGGTATCTGTCCTTATTCTGTATGTATGGACTCTGCACAGTACTACTTCTCCTGTCCTGTATGTCGGGTGTAATTCTCGGTATCTCTCCTTATTCTGTATGTATGGACTCTGCACAGTACTACTTCTCCTGTCCTGTATGTCGGGTGTAATTCTCGGTATCTGTCCTTATTCTGTATGTATGGACTCTGCACAGTACTACTTCTCTTCTCCTGTGTAATTCTCGGTATCTGTCCTTATTCTGTGTGACTCTTGTAGATCCAGAGGAATCTGCAATGGAATTTATATGCGAACTCTCAGAGTTGAGCGTGACTCCGCCCCCCTTTCCCTTCCCCAATCCTGGTTGGTCCATTAACATGACGGGTGACTTGAAAGCGAAGAACGTGGGACAGGTGTCAGCCCTGCCCGTCACCCATCCGTGTCTCTTCTCCGTCTGATCAAACACTCATCCTCCTCTGATGAGGAGCTCCACCCAGATACACCAGGCGGGTGTCACCTCCGCGCCGGATTCACCGTTCAGATCTCCCCGCCGCAGACGCGTTTGATGTGACAATCCTGGAATAGTTGTCATGGGAGGAGCATTGGAGGAGCGGGGACATCGCAGGGGGGGGGGGGGGGGGTTATGTGAGGTGACAATGGAGGGATTATCACTACTAAGTGCAATGCTCTGCAGATCTCTAGAGAGGTCAGTGATGGGATAATCTTGCGAACATATCAGGAGGGGGAGGGGAGGGAGCGATGTTCTGCAGATGTCTGGAGAGGTCAGTGATGGATGGGACGGAGCGATGTTCTGCAGATCTCTAGAGGGAGCAGCGATGAGATAATCTGCAGAATATATCAGGAGGGGAGGGAGCGATGTTCTGCAGATCTCTAGAGAGGTCAGTGGTGAAATAATCTGCAGAATATATCAGGAGGGGGAGGGTGTGATGTTCTGCAGATCTCTAGAGGGGGTCAGTGGTGGGATAATCTGCAGAATATATCAGGAGGGGGAGGGGAGGGAGCGATGTTCTGCAGATCTCTAGAGAGGTCAGTGGTGAAATAATCTGCAGAATATATCGGGAGGGGAGGGAGCGATGTTCTGCAGATCTCTAGAGGGGGTCAGTGGTGGGATAATCTGCAGAATATATCAGGAGGGGGAGGGGAGGGAGCGATGTTCTGCAGATCTACAGGGAGGTCAGTGGTGGGATAATCTGCAGAATATATCAGGAGGGGGAGGGGAGGGAGCGATGTTCTGCAGATCTCTAGAGGGGTCAGTGGTGGGATAATCTGCAGAATATATCAGGAGGGGGAGGGGAGGGAGCGATGTTCTGCAGATGTCTAGAGAGGTCAGCGATGAGATAATCTGCAGAATATATCAGGAGGGGAGGGAGCGATGTTCTGCAGATCTCTAGAGGGGTCAGTGATGGGATAATCTGCAGAATATATCAGGAGGGGGAGGGGAGGGAGCGATGTTCTACAGATGTCTAGAGAGGTCAGCGATGAGATAATCTGCAGAATATATCAGGAGGGGAGGGAGCGATGTTCTGCAGATCTCTAGAGAGGTCAGTGATGAAATAATCTGCAGAATATATCGGGAGGGGAGGGAGCGATGTTCTGCAGATCTCTAGAGGGAGCAGCGATGAGATAATCTGCAGAATATATCAGGAGGGGGAGGGAGCGATGTTCTGCAGATCTCTAGAGGGGGTCAGTGGCGGGATAATCTGAAGAATATATCAAGAGGGGACGGAGCGATGTTCTGCAGATCTCTAGAGGGGGTCAGTGGTGGGATAATCTGCAGAATATATCAGGAGGGGGAGGGGAGGGAGCGATGTTCTGCAGATCTACAGGGAGGTCAGTGGTGGGATAATCTGCAGAATATATCAGGAGGGGGAGGGGAGGGAGTGATGTTCTGCAGATCTCTAGAGGGGTCAGTGGTGGGATAATCTGCAGAATATATCAATATGGATCTGTCAGGAGGATGGGATGGAGCGATGTTCTGCAGATCTCTAGGGAGGTCAGTGGTGGGATAATCTGCAGAATATATCAATATGGATCTGTCAGGAGGATGGGATGGAGCGATGTTCTGCAGATCTCTGGAGTGGTGTAATAATAAATGGGGGTGGGGGCTCCTTGTAGAGGGGGTTCCGGAGGGTGGGGGAGTTCCTGATGGCAGAGGATGAAGGGGCAGCACAGGAGAAGTTCTCTGATCCTCATACAGATGGGTGGATATCAGACGTCGGCCTGGCCCGGGGTCCCGGAGGGGTTAATTGGCGCGGTGCCAGTTGTGTTCCCGGAGTGACTGGTACTCGGCTTCTCCCAGGCCGGGGGGGGAGTGGCCAGAAGTCCCGTGTTTACATTGCAGAGGTGACGTCCGGCCCCACCCCGGGCTCATATTAGCTCAGTTACAGTGGCTGGGCCTGCAGAACATCGCACACTTCCTGCTCACTCCTTGCTCTCTTCTAGTTACCAACCTCTCTTGGTTTCCAGGGACACACATCGAGTTTGGCATTTTTTGGGGGAGAATTATGAAAATTTCATGGTGCAGGCTCCACCCCCTGCTGGCGGGTGACGCCGGGTCCCCAGAGGGTCTCGGTGACACCTTGGTCATCGCCGGGGGCACCCTACAAGGAGGGATGAGCCGGTGACCCTCACCAAGTCCACACCCCTTTAGGATCCCTCCCAACAGGGCATAGCAGGACCAGGGTAGGATTCACGAGGAGACATGATGATTGCGCATAGTAAAGGTCAGGGATCAGGCTGGGTCAAGGACAGGAGGCTTGAAAATGCTCACAGTATAGAGGTCAGGGCAGGCAAGAGTAGTCCGTGTCCGAAGGTCGAGGAAGGAGGCAGGCAAGGGTATTTATTGTAAAGGCCAAGGCAACAGGCAGGACGAGTCAGTGTCCAGGCAGATATCGGGGTAGGCAGCAGGCAGGAGTAGTCATTGTGAAGGCAGAGGTCAAGGCAGGCAGCAGGCAAAAGAAGTCAGTGTCCAAGCAGAGTTCGAGACAGGCAGCAAGCAAGAGTAGTCATTAGAAAGGCTGAGGCCAAGGGAACTGTCAGGATAAATCGGTGTCCAGGCAGAGGTTAAGGGATGCAGCAGGCAAGAGTGGTAATTTTTAAGGCAGTGGTCAAGGCAGGCATCAAGCTAGAGTAGTTAGTGTCCAGGTGGAGGCAGGCAGCAGGCAAGAGTATTAATTTAAAGACAGAGGTCAAGGCAGGCGGCAAACAAGACTGATCCGTGTCCAGGCAGAGGTTGAGGGAGGTGGCAGGCAAGAGTAGTAATTTTAAAGGCAGGGGTCAAGGCAGGCAGCAAGCAAGAGTATTTATTGTAAAGGCCAAGCAGGCAGCAGGCAAGAGTAGTCAGTGTCCAGAGACAAAGGCAGAGACAAGGCAACAGGTAAGACTAGTCCGTGTCCAAGCAGAGGTTGAGGGGGGTTGGAGGCAAGAGTAGTCATTTTAAAGGCAGGGGTCAAGGCAGGGAGCAAGCAAGAGTAGTCACTGTCCAGGCAGAGGTCAAGGCAGGCAGCAGACAAGAGTAGTCAGTATTCAAACAGAGGGGGAGCAAAGGCAACAGGCAAGACAAGTCAGTGTCTGGGCATAGGTTGAGGAATGCTGCAGGCAAGAGTAGTCATTTTAAAGGCAGAGGTCAAGACAGGCAGCAGGCAAGAGTAGTCAGTGTCCCAACAGAAGCGGAGGCAGGCAGCAGGCAAGAGTAGTCAGTGTCCCAACAGAAGCGGAGGCAGGCAGCAGGCAAGAGTAGTCAGTGTCCAGGCAGAGGTCAAGGCAGGTGGCAGGCAAGACTAGTCATTGTCCAGGCAAAGGTTGAGGGATGCGGCAGGCAAGAATAGTAACTTTAAAGGCAGAGGTAGAGACAGGCAACAGGCAAGAGTAGTCAGTGTCCAGGCAGAGGTCGAGGCAGGTGGCAGTCAAGGGTGGTCAGTGTCCAGGCAGGGTCGAGGCAGGTGGCAGTCAAGGGTGGTCAGTGTCCAGGCAGAGGTCCAGGCAGGTGGCAGGCAAGGGTGGTCAGTGTCCAGGCAGGGTCGAGGCAGGTGGCAGTCAAGGGTGGTCAGTGTCCAGGCAGAGGTCGAGGCAGGTGGCAGGCAAGGGTGGTCAGTGTCCAGGCAGAGGTCGAGGCAGGCAAGGGTAGTCAGTGTCCAGGCAGGGGTCCAGGCAGGTGGCAGTCAAGGGTGGTCAGTGTCCAGGCAGAGGTCGAGGCAGGTGGCAGTCAAGGGTAGTCAGTGTCCAGGCCGAGGCAGTCAAGGGTAGTCAGTGTCCAGGCAGAGGCCGAGGCAGTCAAGGGTAGTCAGTGTCCAGGCAGAGGCCGAGGCAGTCAAGGGTAGTCAGTGTCCAGGCAGAGGCCGAGGCAGTCAAGGGTAGTCAGTGTCCAGGCAGAGGTCAAGGCAAGCAGCAGGCAAGGGTAGTCAGTGTCCAGGCCGAGGCAGTCAAGGGTAGTCAGTGTCCAGGCAGAGGCCAAGGCAGTCAAGTCTAGTCAGTGTCCAGGCAGAGGCCGAGGCAGTCAAGGGTAGTCAGTGTCCAGGCAGAGGTCGAGGCAGTCAAGGGTGATCACTGTCCAGGCAGAGGCCGAGGCAGTCAAGGGTAGTCACTGTCCAGGCAGAGGTCGAGGCAGGCAGCAGGCAAGGGTAGTCAGTGTCCAGGCAGAGGCCGAGGCAGTCAAGGGTAGTCAGTGTCCAGGCAGAGGTCGAGGCAGTCAGTGTCCAGGCAGAGGCCGAGGCAGTCAAGGGTAGTCAGTGTCCAGGCAGAGGTCGAGGCAGTCAAGGGTAGTCAGTGTCCAGGCAGAGGCCGTGGCAGGCAAGGGTAGTCAGTGTCCAGGCAGAGGTCGAGGCAGTCAAGGGTAGTCAGTGTCCAGGCAGAGGCCGAGGCAGTCAAGGGTAGTCAGTGTCCAGGCAGAGGTCGAGGCAGTCAAGATTAGTCAGTGTCCAGGCAGAGGCCGAGGCAGTCAAGGGTAGTCAGTGTCCAGGCAGAGGTCGAGGCAGGCAGCAGGCAAGGGTAGTCAGTGTCCAGGTAGAGGCCGAGGCAGTCAAGGGTAGTCAGTGTCCAGGCAGAGGCCGTGGCAGGCAAGGGTAGTAAGTGTCCAGGCAGAGGTCGAGGCAGTCAAGGGTAGTCAGTGTCCAGGCAGAGGCCGTGGCAGGCAAGGGTAGTCAGTGTCCAGGCAGAGGCCGAGGCAGTCAAGGGTAGTCAGTGTCCAGGCAGAGGCCGAGTCAGGCAAGGGTAGTCAGTGTCCAGACAGAGGCCGAGGCAGTCAAGGGTAGTCAGTGTCCAGGCAGAGGCCGTGGCAGGCAAGGGTAGTCAGTGTCCAGGCAGAGGCCGAGGCAGTCAAGGGTAGTCAATGTCCAGGCAGAGGCCAAGGCAGTCAAGGGTAGTCAATGTCCAGGCAGAGGCAGTCAGGGGGAGTCAGTGTCCAGGCAGAGGCCATGGCAGGCAAGGGTAGTCAGTGTCCAGGCAGAGGCCGAGGCAGTCAAGGGTAGTCAGTGTCCAGGCAGAGGCCGAGGCAGGCAAGGGTAGTTAGTGTCCAGGCAGAGGCCGTGGCAGGCAAGGGTAGTAAGTGTCCAGGCAGAGGCCGTGGCAGGCAAGGGTAGTAAGTGTCCAGGCAGAGGTCGTGGCAGGCAAGGGTAGTCAGTGTCCAGGCAGAGGCCGAGGCAAGGCAAGGGTAGTCAGTGTCCAGGCAGAGGTCGTGGCAGGCAAGGGTAGTTAGTGTCCAGGCAGAGGCCGTGGCAGGCAAGGGTAGTAAGTGTCCAGGCAGAGGCCGTGGCAGGCAAGGGTAGTAAGTGTCCAGGCAGAGGCCGTGGCAGGCAAGGGTAGTAAGTGTCCAGGCAGAGGCCGTGGCAGGCAAGGGTAGTAAGTGTCCAGGCAGAGGACGTGGCAGGCAAGGGTAGTAAGTGTCCAGGCAGAGGCCGTGGCAGGCAAGGGTAGTAAGTGTCCAGGCAGAGGCCGTGGCAGGCAAGGGTAGTTAGTGTCCAGGCAGAGGCCGTGGCAGGCAAGGGTAGTCAGTGTCCAGGCAGAGGCCGAGGCAGGCAAGGGTAGTCAGTGTCCAGGCCGAGGCCGAGGCAGTCAAGGGTAGTCAGTGTCCAGGCAGAGGCCGAGGCAGTCAAGGGTAGTCAATGTCCAGGCAGAGGCCGAGGCAGTCAAGGGTAGTCAATGTCCAGGCAGAGGCAGTCAGGGGGAGTCAGTGTCCAGGCAGAGGCCATGGCAGGCAAGGGTAGTCAGTGTCCAGGCAGAGGCCGAGGCAGTCAAGGGTAGTCAGTGTCCAGGCAGAGGCCGAGGCAGGCAAGGGTAGTTAGTGTCCAGGCAGAGGCCGTGGCAGGCAAGGGTAGTAAGTGTCCAGGGAGAGGCCGTGGCAGGCAAGGGTAGTAAGTGTCCAGGCAGAGGTCGTGGCAGGCAAGGGTAGTCAGTGTCCAGGCAGAGGCCGAGGCAAGGCAAGGGTAGTCAGTGTCCAGGCAGAGGTCGTGGCAGGCAAGGGTAGTTAGTGTCCAGGCAGAGGCCGTGGCAGGCAAGGGTAGTAAGTGTCCAGGCAGAGGCCGTGGCAGGCAAGGGTAGTAAGTGTCCAGGCAGAGGCCGTGGCAGGCAAGGGTAGTAAGTGTCCAGGCAGAGGCCGTGGCAGGCAAGGGTAGTAAGTGTCCAGGCAGAGGCCGTGGCAGGCAAGGGTAGTAAGTGTCCAGGCAGAGGCCGTGGCAGGCAAGGGTAGTAAGTGTCCAGGCAGAGGCCGTGGCAGGCAAGGGTAGTTAGTGTCCAGGCAGAGGCCGTGGCAGGCAAGGGTAGTCAGTGTCCAGGCAGAGGCCGTGGCAGGCAAGGGTAGTTAGTGTCCAGGCAGAGGCCGTGGCAGGCAAGGGTAGTCAGTGTCCAGGCAGAGGCCGAGGCAGGCAAGGGTAGTCAGTGTCCAGGCCGAGGCGGTCAAGGGTAGTCAGTGTCCAGGCAGAGGCCGAGGCAGTCAAGGGTAGTCAGTGTCCAGGCAGAGGCCGAGGCAGTCAAGGGTAGTCAGTGTCCAGGCAGAGGCCGTGGCAGGTGGCAGGCAAGGGTAGTCAGTGTCCAGGCAGAGGCCGAGGCAGGCAAGGGTAGTCAGTGTCCAGGCCGAGGCGGTCAAGGGTAGTCAGTGTCCAGGCAGAGGCCGAGGCAGTCAAGGGTAGTCAGTGTCCAGGCAGAGGCCGAGGCAGGCAAGGGTAGTCAATGTCCAGGCAGAGGCCGTGGCAGGTGGCAGGCAAGGGTAGTCAGTGTCCAGGCAGAGGCCGAGGCAGGTGAACTTCCTAGACGCTTCACCTCCTCCTCTCCTTCCCTGAGCTCTATAGACGAGTCATCATTGAGGAAAACAGACACTGGTCCTTCTGGCTCAATGATCACATCCTGGCTTCATACGGAGTCACTGATGGGTGTGCTGTGTCTGTGCCCGGCCCCACCCTCCCCCAGCGGTAGGGGCCAAAAAAACCTGTAGTTTTTGAATTCTTCCACATGTGCAGAACTGTTGGAATGAATAGAGAACCTGAAAACTGACAGCTGGTTTCTGATTGGCCGCCATGATCATCTCTTCACTTTGCCTGGATCTGGTTGTGATGGACGAGGGTGATAAGTGGTCGATCGGGCGTAGTCGCCCCGAGTTGTATAAACACAGCTGTGTCCTATAATTCGTCCGATTCCCTCCACCCTTCCCGAATGATGGAGAAGAGGGAATGAGGACTCTGTGCCTGGTGGTGTCATCCAGGGGGGGGGGGAGGGACTCCGGGGGGGAAAAGATTGACGCCTATTATAAGAGGTTTTGTCTGGAAGTAGCAGATCTAAAAGACGCTCATTAATGGGTTAACCCTAATCATTAAATACACTTTATGCAGTGCATGTACCTGACTGTGACCTGGTATCAGCCTCTTCGAGTCCTTGTACAGCAGGGCTTCAGTGTGAAGGAAAAGAAGCAGCACAAGGAGCCAATCAGTTCATCTGCTGCCAAGAAGCATGGCAATAGGAGGAGGGAGCAGAGAGGAGAGTTCATCGCTGCTTCTCCTTTCACTGTCCAATCACAGGCAAGGCGTGGACTCCGAACAAACTGCGTTCTGAGGAAGTGGGCTGAATGATATTGGCTATCAGACTGAGGGACATCTAGTGGCAGAAAAGAAGTACTGAAGATGGGGTACCCCTCAGGGCAGGACTTAGGGTGGTGGGGGCTTCAGGGCTTAATAATCGAAGGGGCCCCCTGGAGCAGAGGTCGGAGGGCTCCTGACCTATCGAAGTTGTTGAGCGGGGGGGCGGAGTGGGCCGACGGTTCAAACTAGTGGAGCGGGGAGTTTTTGGCGGGGGGGGGGGAGAGCTCTTCAGCCGGGAGTGCCGAAATTGGCGCGAGCGGGAGATTACCGCGAAAGTGCGGGAGGGGGTCGCCGCGTTTGAGCCCAGGGGACACCCTGTTGGGCGGGGCCCATGGGCTTGGGCTGAGTCAAGCCCAATGGTAAGTCCGGCCCTGGTGCCCCTTCTTAGAGATTAGAAGGAGCATCTATATTCGGAGTATGTGGAACGTGAGAGTATCGGGATGAAGGTGGGGGCCCCTGCTTAGACATGGGAGAGAGGGAGTATTGGGCAATAGATTAGGAGTATGCAAGGCATGGGGGGGCGGGGTGTACCAGGATGAAGATGGGGGATGTGGGAGCCTTTGCTAGGACATCGGAGGTAGTATTGGGAGATAGATAAGGAGTATGCAGACCATGGGGGTACCAGAGTGAAGATGGGGTACATGGGCATCCCTTCTTACACATAATAGGGAATATCAAAGATAGAGAAGACCTATGTGGAGCATAGGGGTACCAGGATTAAGATGGGGTACATGAGAGCCCTGCATGGACATGGGAAAGAGTATCAGGGGGTAGATGAGGAGTATGTGGAGTATAGGGGTACCAGGATGAAGGTGGGGGACATGGTAGCCCCTGCTTAGACATAGGAGGGAGTATTAGGGGATAGATAAGGGGTATGTGGAGCGTTGGGGTACCAGGATGAAGACGGGTACGTGGGAGCCCCTGATTAGACACGGGCCCCCGGGTTATTATGGTTGGACAGACGTCAGTCAGTAGCGCAGACCTCGGAATAGACAGCCATACTTGACATTGTAGACGGAGAGCTCTCAGCATAAGATGAGTGTTTATCCAACATCCACACCCCTCCAGAGTGCCGTCACCGTCTGACAAATAGATTCCATCTATTCCCTCCATAGACACAGAATTTCTGATAGGGTACTATGACTTCTCCACGTTCCCTTGCAGTACATGTGCTGGCCTAGAGGTGGCAGCACAGAACCATCCCTTTCCCTATGGCTGCCATGCATCCAGTGAATCTTTGGGTTGGTTTTGTCCGGTCCGATGATGAAATTAATTGGTAAACTTTTTTCATTTTCTCATTCTGCTCCACAACACTGCGATGCGTCTCCGTGTGTGACAGGTCCACTTCAAATCACATTTGTGTCACTAAATCAAATTTCTGAAGCTATAGGAGGAGCTGCAGGGGGCATTGGGGAAGGGATGGAATGGAATAGATTGGAATGGGAAGGAATGTAATGTGATGGAATTGGATGGGAGGGAATGAGATATGATATGATGGAATGGAATGGAACAGGATGGGGTGGGACGTGATGGAATGGGATGGGAAGGAATTGGATGGAATGGGAGGGAATAGGAAGGGATGAGATAGAATGGAATGGGATATGATGGAAGGGGAGGTGATGCGATGGAATATGATGGGGGGGAAAGGGGGGGGGTGATGAAATATGGTGGGAGGGGATGTGATGGGACATGATGGGAGGGGATGGGATATGATGGGAGGGAATGGGATGTAATGGGAAGGGATGGGATATGATGGAAGGGGATGGGATATGATGGAAGGGGGTGGGATGTAATGGGAAGGGATGTGATGGGAGGGGATGTGATGGGATGGAATTTGATGGGAAGAACGTGATGGGATATAATGGGAGGGGGTGGGGTGTGATGGCATGGGATATTATGGAAGGGGATGTGATGGGATATAATAGGAAGGGATGGGATGTGATGGTATATGATGGAAGGGGATGTGATGAGATATGATGGGAGGGGATGGGATATGATGGGAGGGGATGTGATGGGATATGATGGGAGGGGATGTGATGAGATATGATGGGAGGGGATGGGATATGATGGGAGGGGATGTGATATGATGGGAGGGGGTGGGATGTGATGGGAGGGGATGGGATATAATGGGAGGGGGTGGGAAATGATGGGAGGGGATGTGATGTGATGAAATGGGATATAATGGGAGGAGATGTGATGGGAGGGGATGGGATATGATGGAAGGGGATGGGATATGATGGGAGGGGGTGGGATGTGATGGGAGGGGATGTGATGTGATGAAATGGGATATAATGGGAGGAGATGGGATATGATGGGAGGGGATGTGATGTGATGAAATTGGATATAATGGGAGGAGATGGGGTGTGATGGGATATGATGGGAGGGGATGTGATGTGATGAAATGGGATGATAATGATGGGTTGAGGATATGATGGGATGGGGGATGGGATATGATGGGAGGGGGTGGGATATGATGGGAAGGGATGTGATGTGATGAAATGGGATATAATGGGAGGAGATGGGGTGTGATGGGATATGATGGGAGGGGGTGGGATATGATGGGAGGGGATGTGATGGGAAGGGATGTGATGTGATGAAATGGGATATAATGGGAGGAGATGGGGTGTGATGGGATATGATGGGAGGGGATGGGATATGATGGGAGGGGGTGGGATGGGATGTGATGGAATGGGATATAATGGAAAGGGGTGTGATGGGATGTGATGGGGGGGGAGGGGATGTGATGGAATGAGATAACCCATTTTTTGCGCACGCTCATGGAATGGCGCCAAACTACAATGCTTCAAAAATCTCTATAAGCGACACTTTTTTTACAGGTTACCAGTTTAGAGTTACAGAGGAGGTCTAGCGCTGGAATTATTGCTCTCACTCTGACGTTTGCAGCGATTCCTCACATGTGTGGTGCGAACGGCGTTTACTTGTGTGTGCATTCGCTTCTGCGTGCGAGCATGGGGGGGGGAACGGGGGCGCTTTCATTTTTTTTTTGTCATGATGTTGCTTCCAGCCTCCCAGGATCATAGAGATGGACGGGGATCACCTGGAAAAGGCGCTGATAGGTGGCGGGAACGTCCCCTCCCGCTTCCAGTAAAAGCAATCCAGCGGCTAATCAGCTACTAGGATAACTTTTACATTAAAGGGAGTCGCTGGCTGAAAATAAAGATATCTGGATGACACCTGTAGCTGCAACCATCGTCACCAGCTTCCTGCGAGGGGGGGAGTGGTTAATGAAATAATCCCCGGTGATCCTGCCATGAAGGTTCCTGTTCAGGCAAAAAAAAAAGGGGGGGGTAGCCATCCGGGCCCCTGGGGACCTCCGGGCCCCTTACAGGTGTACTGCCTGTACCCCCCTGATGGCGGCCCTGGTGACAACACTCTGTCCAATGGAGACTACAAGTGGCTCTGGTGTGGTCCCCTGTTGTCACCCTGAGGAAAGTGTGCGCCCATCACTGGAGTGCATGTAATAAACAGGAAGTGTCTGCAAAGAGGCTGCAGGAGATGAGCAGCACTGACGTGTAACAAAGGAGGGGAATTGTGGTGCACAGAGGAAGACAAATGTCATCCAGGTAGAGTTTACCTGCAAGAACAAAGAACAGTCACATTAATGGGAAATATCTGACGGTTCCTCCAGGGGGCGGCACTGTGTCCCGTCTGTGGACTCTCACAACTTTTTTTTTCTTTTTTTTTTCCGGCCCTTTAAATGTCATTCATCTCACACAGCTGCTTGGCTGATACAGGATCAGTCTGTTCAAAGAGTCGGCCTCTGGGCGTGGTGGGTGGATGAGGGAGCCAATCAGAAGGCACCCTGTGCCAGGTGTGGGAGGGGCCTGGCCAGGTGCATTCTTCCAGGTTGCTCAGTGTAGGTTTGACCAGGAAGTCACCAGAGGATACATTGTAACCCGGGGAGCATCAGAAGAGAAGCTGGAGGCCTCAGAGGATACATTGTGACCCATCAGATGATACATTGTAACCCGGGAGCATCAGAAGAGAAGCGAGAGGCCTCAGAGGTTACATTGTAACCCATCAGATGATACATTGTAACCCGGGAGCATCCGAAGAGAAGCCTCAGAGGATACATTGTAACCCGGGAGCATCCGAAGAGAAGCCTCAGAGGATACATTGTAACCCGGGAGCATCCGAAGAGAAGCCTCAGAGGATACATTGTGACTCAGGAATCCTCATAAGATACATTGTGACCTGGGGATCATCAAAGGAACCCGGGAGCATCAGAAGAGAAACTGGAGGCCTCAGAGGATACATTGTGACCCCTCAGAGGATACATTGTGACTCAGGAATCCTCATAAGATTCATTGTGGCCTGGGGATCATCAAAGGATACATTGTAACTCAGGAATCGGATTATACATTGTAAACTTTCAGAAGATACATTGTAACCTGGGAGCATCAGAAGAGAAACTGGAGGCCTCAGAGGATACATTGTAACCCATCAGATGATACATTGTGACCTGTCAGAGGATACATCGTAAACTTTCAGAGGATACATTGTGACTCATCAGAAGAAACATTGTAACCTTGAAGTATTAGAAGATAAACTAGAGGCCTCAGAGGATACATTGTGACCCATCAAAATATATATTTTAACCTGGTATTCCTCAAAAGATACATTGTAAACCTGGGTATCATCAAAGGATACATTGTGACCCATCAGATGGTACATTGTGACTTGGGAATCATCTGAAGGCTTCAGAGGATACATAGTGACCTGGGAATCCTCCGACGGTACATTGTGACCCATCATAAGATACATTGGGAATTTGATACATTGTAACCTTTCAGAAGATAGATTGTGACTCGGGAGCCTTAGAGGATACATTGTTACACAGAAGAATCAGAAGAGACATTGTAACCCATCAGAAGATACATTGTGACCCGGGAATCCTCAGATGGTACATTGTAACCCATCAGAAGATACATTGTGACCGGGGAATTATTAGAAGATAAATGTTGTGACCCAGGAATTATTAGAAGATAAACTGGAGGCATCGGAGGATACATTGTGACCCATCAAAATATATATTTTGGCCCGGGAATCCTCCAAAGATACATTGTGACCCGGGAATCATCTGACGGTACATTGGGACCCATAAGAAGGTACATTCTGACCCGGGAATCGAATGATACATTGTAACCTTTCAGAAGATTCTCATACATTGTGATCCATAAGAATATACATTGTGACTCGGCAGCATCAGAAGATAAACTGGAGGCCTCAGAAGATACATTGTAACCCATCAGAGGATACATTGTGACTCGGGAGCCTTATAGGATCCTCTGTTACACCGAAGTATCAGAAGATCCACTTGGAGTCATCAGAAGATACAATGTAACACGGGAGTATCTCAGGATCCAGCGACATTGTAACCCGGGATCATCAGAAGATACATTGGAATCATCGAAGGATACATTGTGACACGAGTATCGGAGGATCTGGATACATTGTGACGGATGGAGGCAGCGGGGGTTACATCACAGATGAAGAGGTAAGCACACCCATGTGATCCACAGAACCAATCAGATCTCTCTGTACTGAATGTCCCCTCATCACTGGGCACAGGTCTTGCGGGAGAAACCAGCGAACTTCCCGCAAGCGCTGCGATTTGATGCGTTTCTATTGGAGCCTGATGCGGGGGAGGGGGGTGAACCAGGCTCAGTATAGGATGGAGGGGTGGAGCAATGGTGGTCTGCTTGATATAGGGGGGGGGGGTCTCAAGTGTGGCCCCCGACCTCACCAAAGGGCCACACATACACGTGATTGTACAGGAAGCAATCGGAGCTACACGCTTCAGATGGCATCTATAAGCTGCCCTGTCCCGGGGGTCTCCAAACTTTCTAAAGACAGGGGCCAGTTTACTGTCCTCCAGGCTTTAGGGGGGCCGGACTGTGCCCAGAGAGGGGGGGGGGGGAAACGATGCCCCATCTTTGATATCCGGGGGGGAAATCGTTGGTGTCAGTGGCAGGAATTGTGCCCCATCGGTGTCAGTCAGTTGACTGGCCTGCACAGAGTCCTGACCTCAACCCTATAGAACACCTTTGGGATGAATTGGAGCGAAGACTGTGAGCCAGGCCTTCTCGTCCAACATCAGTGCTCCCCAACACTACATTCCCAGGACAACTGGTTGTGTGAATGGTGACAATAGAGGGGGAGGAAGAGATAAACACTGTGTATGTAATGTATACGGATCACCTTCCTGTATAGGAGTGTATATAAATAATAGTGATTAGAGGGCTCCTCCCAGGATGGTGTGGGAGGACAGGGAGCCCAGAGTCTGCAATACCTGGAGGAGGAGGAAGGGTCTGCTGTACAGGGAGGATGAGGGGTCTGCAGGAGGAGGGGTCTGCAGTACTGGGAGGATGAGGGGTCTGCAGGAAGAGGAGTCTGCAGTACCAGGAGGGGTCTGCAGTACCGGAAGGATGAGGGGTCTGCAGGAGGAGGAGTCTGCAGTACCAGGAGGAGGAGGGGTCTGCAGGAGGAGGAGTCTGCAGTACCAGGAGAAGTCTGCAGTACCGGGAGGATGAGGGGTCTGCAGTACCGGGAGGATGAGGGGTCTGCAGTACCGGGAGGAGGAGGGGTCTGCAGGAGGAGGGGTCTGCAGTACCGGGAGGAGGAGGGGTCTGCAGGAGGAGGGGTCTGCAGTAGCGGGAGGAGGAGGGGTCTGCAGGAGAAGTAGTCTGCAGTACAGGAGGAGGAGGAGTCTGCAGGAGAAGGAGTCTGCAGTAACAGGAGGAGGAGGAGTAGTCTGCAGTACCAGGAGGAGGAGGGATCTGCAGTACCGGGAGGAGGAGGGGTCTGCAGGAGGAGGGGTCTGCAGTACCGGGAGGAGGAGGGGTCTGCAGGAGGAGTAGTCTGCAGTACAAGAGGAGGAGGAGTCTGGAGGAGGAGGAGTCTGCAGTAACAGGAGGATGAGGGGTCTGCAGGAGGAGTAGTCTGCAGTACCAGGAGGAGGAGGGATCTGCAGTACCGGGAGGAGGAGGGGTCTGCAGGAGGAGGGGTCTGCAGTACCGGGAGGAGGAGGGGTCTGCAGGAGGAGTAGTCTGCAGTACAGGAGGAGGAGGAGTCTGCAGGAGGAGGAGTCTGCAGTAACAGGAGGATGAGGGGTCTGCAGTACCAAGAGGAGGAGGGGTCTGCAGGAGGAGTAGTCTGCAGTACCAGGAGGAGGAGGAGTAGTCTGCAGTACCAGGAGGAGGAGGGGTCTTCAGGAGGAGTAGTCTGCAGTACAGGAGGAGGAGGAGTCTGCAGGAGAAGTAGTCTGCAGTACCAGGAGGAGGAGGAGTAGTCTACAGTACCAGGAGGAGGAGGAGTAGTCTGCAGTACCAGGAGGAGGAGGGGTCTGCAGTAAAGGGAGAAGGAGGGGTCTGCAGGAGGAGTAGTCTGCAGTACCGGGAGGAGGAGGGGTCTGCAGGAGGAGTAGTCTGCAGTACAGGAGGAGGAGGAGTCTGCAGTAACAGGAGGATGAGGGGTCTGCAGTACCAAGAGGAGGAGGGGTCTGCAGGAGGAGTAGTCTGCAGTACCAGGAGGAGGAGGAGGAGTAGTCTGCAGTACCAGGAGGAGGAGGGGTCTGCAGGAGGAGTAGTCTGCAGTACCAGGAGGAGGAGGAGTAGTCTGCAGTACCAGGAGGAGGAGGGGTCTGCAGGAGGAGTAGTCTGCAGTACAGGAGGAGGAGGAGTCTGCAGGAGGAGCAGTCTGCAGTACCAAGAGGAGGAGGGGTCTGCAGGAGGAGTAGTCTGCAGTACCAGGAGGAGGAGGAGGAGGGGTCTGCAGGAGGAGTAGTCTGCAGTACCAGGAGGAGGAGGGGTCTGCAGGAGGAGTAGTCTGCAGTACCAGGAGGAGGAGGGGTCTGCAGTACAGGAGGAGGAGGAGGAGTCTGCAGGAGGAGCAGTCTGCAGTAACAGGAGGATGAGGGGTCTGCAGGAGGAGTAGTCTGCAGTATCGGGAGGAGGAGGGATCTGCAGTACCAGGAGAAGGAGGGGTCTGCAGGAGGAGTAGTCTGCAGTACCAGGAGGAGGAGGGATCTGCAGTACCAGGAGAAGGAGGGGTCTGCAAATCCAGGTGTGTCAATCAGAGAGAGGAGGACACTAATCATTCCACCTGTGTGACCCCCGGGAGAGCTGATATCTACAACTACTCAAGAGATCTGCAGAACATCGCTCCCTCCCCTCCCCCTCCTGATATATTCTGCAGATTATCCCACCACTGACCCCTCTAGAGATCTGCAGAACATCGCTCCCTCCCCTCCCCCTCCTGATATATTCTGCAGATTATCCCACCACTGACCCCTCTAGAGATCTGCAGAACATCGCACTCTCCCCTCCGCAGAGCTGCGTTCCCAGTCTCTGACATGTCTGCACGCTTGTTGTGAGAAGATGTGGGCGGGGCAGACGGGGGATTACGGCGCTCTTTGTTTCGGTGATCAGACGTTCCTTGTTATGAGGACAGGCGGGTCACACAAGTCGGCTCACTGCGGTCCCAACAAACCCTCATATGTGTGATGTAGACTGGAAAGAAAAGCACAGCGTTCTGCTTCATCCAATCAAAACGTCCCGAATACAAAACGTGCGCAACAATCTCGCCCTTCGGGGGCCCGTTCACCCCTCGGCCTCATGTTACATTAAGGCTGCTCATTCCAATACAACGTTTGTAACAATGAATTGCACCACAATGCTTGGTAGTGCGCGGAGTTGGGTTGCCCCAGCACAGTGATAGAGAACCTCGGCACCCCACGTGTTTTGGAACTACGTTTCCCATGATGCTCCACTACACTGCAGAGTGCAAGAGGACCATGGGACATGTAGTTCCAAAATATCTGGGGGGCCGAGATTCCCCATCACTGGGATAGACCAACACAAAGTAATTGTAAAGTGGAAGGAAAATTATAAATGAAGTGTGGGGGAGGGGGACCCCCTGGAGTCAATACTTTGTAGAACCCCCTTTCTCTACAAGTCTTTTTGGGGGTGTCTCTACCAGCTTTGCACATCTAGAGAGGGACATTTCTGCCCATTCTTCTTCTTTGTAAAATATCTCTGTCTCTGTCAGATTGGATGGAGAGCGTCTGTGATCAGCGATTTTCAAGTCTTGCCACAGATTCTCAATGTGATTTAGGTCTGGACTGTGACTGGGCCATTCTAACACATGAATAGGCTTTGATGTAAACCATTCCATTGTAGCTCTGGCTGTACTTTAGGGTCGTTGTCCTGCTGGAAGGTGAACCCCCCCCCCCCCGGTCTCAGGTCTTTTTCAGGTTTTCTTCTAAGATTGTCCTGTATTTGTCTCCATCCATCTTCCCATCAACTCTGACCAGCTTACCTGTCCCTGCTGAAGGAAAGCATCCCCACCACATGATGCTGCCACCACCATGTTTCACGGTGGGGATGGTGTGTTCAGGGTGATGTGCAGTGTTAGTTTTCTGCCACACTTTTGGTGTCAGAGCACCTTCTTCCCCTCCCCCACATGTTTGCTGTGTCCCCTCCCCCACATGTTTGCTGTGTCCCCTCCCCCACATGGCTTCTCACAAACTGCACACAGGACTTCTTATGTCTTTCTTCTTGTCACTCTTCCATAAAGGGCAGATTTGTGGAGAGCACCACTAATAGTTGTCCTGTGGACAGATTCTCCCCCCTGAGCTGTGCAGCTCCTCCAGAGTTCCCATGGGCCTCTTTGCTGCTTCTCTGATGAACGCTCTCCTTGCCCGGCCCGGTCAGTTTAGGTGGACAGCCGTGTCTTGGTAGGTTTGCGGTTGTGCCATACTCTTTCCATTTTCCGATGATGGATTGAACAGGAGCCTTCGTGATGCTGTTTGTTCACTAAGGTTCTCTAACAAACCTCTGAGGGCTTCACAGAACAGCTGTGTTTATACTGAGATTCCATGACACACAGGGGGGGGCTCTATTTACTAATCTGAAGGCGATTGGTTCCTCTAGGTTTTAGTTATCAGAGTAAAGGGGGCGCCATACAAATGACCCCCCCCCCCCCCACACACTTTTCATTTTCCTTCCACTTCACAATTATCTGACACTTTGTGTTGTGTCTCTCTCATAAAATCCCAATAAAATCCATTTGTAACATGAGAAAATTTGGAGAACTTCAAGGGGTATGAATACTTTTTCCAGGCGCTGTATACGGGAGTGACATCACCGCTCCCCAGATATAAGGAAGGACAGTTCAGTCTCCGGCAGGGAACTGTCGGCTTCTAGAAATCTCCAGGTCAGGCATCCATTTATAATGAATCTCCTGCTGGGTCTAATCTGAGGACTTCAATCAGCGGCTCCCATAAAGAGCGTGATGTAGGCACCGAGGAATTTATTACCCCCCCCACCCCCCTTCTCCCCCCCCCCCCCCTGTTCAGGTCTGTTGGGTTCACAATCTACACATTTACAGGCTGAGATTTACATTTACAGGCTGAGGCTATAAAGCAATTGGTTATATAGAGGAATAAAAACTCTGTACAGAGAGCTGGGGGGAGGGGGGAACAACTTCCTCTGTATACCGGGCAATCTAGGCTGCTGTCTAGGGCTCCCCAAGTGTCAGTGTGTCATTGTTCTGGAGCCCCCAAGTGTTGGTGTGTCATTGTTCTGGGTCCCCCAAGTGTCAGGGTGTCATTGTTCTGGAGCCCCCAAGTGTCAGTGTGTCATTGTTCTGGAGCCCCCAAGTGTCATTGTTCTGGGTCCCCCAAGTGTCAGGGTGTCATTGTTCTGGGTCCCCCAAGTGTCAGGGTGTCATTGTTCTGCACCCCCAAGTGTCAGGGTGTCATTGTTCTGGGTCCCCCAAGTGTCAGGGTGTCATTGTTCTGGGACCCCCAAGTGTCAGGGTGTCATTGTTCTGGGACCCCCAAGTGTCAGGGTGTCATTGTTCTGGGTCCCCCAAGTGTCAGGGTGTCATTGTTCTGCACCCCCAAGTGTCAGGGTGTCATTGTTCTGGGTCCCCCAAGTGTCAGGGTGTCATTGTTCTGGGACCCCCAAGTGTCAGGGTGTCATTGTTCTGGGTCCCCCAAGTGTCAGGGTGTCATTGTTCTGGGTCCCCCAAGTGTCAGGGTGTCATTGTTCTGCACCCCCAAGTGTCAGGGTGTCATTGTTCTGCACCCCCAAGTGTCAGGGTGTCATTGTTCTGGGTCCCCCAAGTGTCAGGGTGTCATTGTTCTGGGACCCCCAAGTGTCAGGGTGTCATTGTTCTGGGACCCCCAAGTGTCAGGGTGTCATTGTTCTGGGTCCCCCAAGTGTCAGTGTGTCATTGTTCTGGGACCCCCAAGTGTTGTGGTGTCATTGTTCTGGGATCCCCCAAGTGTCAGGGTGTCATTGTTCTGGGACCCCCAAGTGTCAGGGTGTCATTGTTCTGGGACCCCCAAGTGTCAGGGTGTCATTGTTCTGGGACCCCCAAGTGTCAGGGTGTCATTGTTCTGGGACCCCCAAGTGTTGTGGTGTCATTGTTCTGGGATCCCCCAAGTGTCAGGGTGTCATTGTTCTGGGACCCCCAAGTGTCAGGGTGTCATTGTTCTGGGACCCCCAAGTGTCAGGGTGTCATTGTTCTGGGACCCCCAAGTGTCAGGGTGTCATTGTTCTGGGACCCCCAAGTGTTGTGGTGTCATTGTTCTGGGATCCCCCAAGTGTCAGGGTGTCATTGTTCTGGGACCCCCAAGTGTTGTGGTGTCATTGTTCTGGGACCCCCA
Organism: Rana kukunoris; assembly: GCA_029574335.1. Lineage (NCBI taxonomy): Eukaryota > Metazoa > Chordata > Amphibia > Anura > Ranidae > Rana > Rana kukunoris. The sequence continues at coordinate 1,605,213 of CM056059.1, read as the reverse complement.
AGTGTCAGGGTGTCATTGTTCTGGGTCCCCCAAGTGTCAGTGTGTCATTGTTCTGGGATCCCCAAGTGTTGTGGTGTCATTGTTCTGGGATCCCCCAAGTGTCAGGGTGTCATTGTTCTGGGACCCCCAAGTGTTGTGGTGTCATTGTTCTGGGACCCCCAAGTGTCAGGGTGTCATTGTTCTGGGTCCCCCAAGTGTCAGTGTGTCATTGTTCTGGGATCCCCCAAGTGTCAGGGTGTCATTGTTCTGGACCCCCAAGTGTCAGTGTGTCATTGTCCCGGGACCCCCCGGTGTCAGGGTGTCATTGTTCTGGACCCCCAAGTGTCAGTGTGTCATTGTCCCGGGACCCCCCGGTGTCAGGGTGTCACTGTCCCCGGTGTCCATGTTCCCGCTCTTCTGACGGTATGTAGTAGTTCCCGGGCCGAGCGTTGCTCCAGGTCTGTACGGGTCACCGGTGTAGTTAATATTATACAGAGGTTAATGAGAAGGGAACCTCCCCCTGGCGGTGAGTCACCCGCCTCCATTGTCCTCCGTTCTATGGTGTCACGCTCTGCTGATCGAGTCTTTGTGGCAGGAACGGCTGACGTCACCTTCCAGCATTGGGTTACAGGGATCAGTCACTGCAAGGCTGAGTGACACACAAGGGGGGGTCTGTCTGAGACATAATTACACCCCCCCCCCACCTCCTCTCCCCTACAAAACCTGCTCTATAATTATGGCTCATCAGTGTGGAACACCAAAACTCCTCACCACCCGACTTCACCTGTGAGAGCCGAGACCCCCGACTCTCCGCCTGACCTTCCCCGACCTCTATAACTTCTGTCTCCTCCCATCATATAGTACATGCCTATAGACAACGCTTATTAGAGTGTAAGCTCCTCTGGTTCGGCACTACGGTATATGTCAGAGCTATAAATGTATACACGTGGAATAACAGGTGCTTTCTTCTATCTGCAGGCAGAGGAGGAGCGGTGATGGGGTCTTGGTGTAAGGTGGACATGGTCGGTCGGTTGCACAGTATATCTTAGTCCCTCAGGGGATGCAGCTGCTAATCTTATAATAGGTAGGTACCATTCCTCCGTATCAACACACAATGGGGTGAGAATACAAAGTAACCATTTTCTCTTTTCGGTATAATTCGTCCTCATAGACCTCGGATCACCATCTGAATATTGTAGTCAATTACTCTTTGGCCCAGGAAACTATTCGTATGAAGGACCATTATTTACCAGTTATCAGTAGATTGACCATGAGATGAGTGATCTATACTTGGTGAGGAGGAACTCCATAAAGACGTGATTTCATGAGTTTGGTGTGGAGGAACTCCATAAAGACATGGCTTCATGAGTTTGGTGAGGAGGAACTCCATAAAGACACGGCTTCATGAGTTTGGTGTGGAGGAACTCCATAAAGACATGGCTTCATGAGTTTGGTGAGGAGGAACTCCATAAAGACACGGCTTCATGAGTTTGGTGAGGAGGAACTCCATAAAGACACGGCTTCATGAGTTTGGTGTGGAGGAATTCCATAAAGACACGGCTTTATGAGTTTGGTGAGGAGGAACTCCATAAAGACGTGGCTTCATGAGTTTGGTGAGGAGGAACTCCATAAAGACGTGGCTTCATGAGTTTGGTGAGGAGGAACTCCATAAAGACGTGGTTTCATGAGTTTGGTGTGGAGGAACTCCATAAAGACACGGTTTCATGAGTTTGAGGAGGAAGAACTCCATAAAGACGTGGCTTCATGAGTTTAGTGAGGAGGAACTCCATAAAGACGTGGCTTCATGAGTTTGGTGAGGAGGAACTCCATAAAGACACGGTTTCATGAGTTTGGTGTGGAGGAACTCCATAAAGACACGGCTTCATGAGTTTGAGGAGGAAGAACTCCATAAAGACACGGTTTGACCAATTTGGTGTAGAGAACCATGAGTGGCCTCCATAGAGCTCTGACTTCAACCCTACTCAACGGCCTTTGGGATGAATTGGAATGTTCATTGTGGACCAATACGTTTCGTCCAACATCAAGACCTGACCTCACTAATTATACAAATTCCCATAGATACCCCGCAATCTTGTAAAAACTGTTCCCAGAAAAGTAGAGAATGTTATAACCACAATCAAGGGCAACTCCAGTATAGGTGGCCCAGAGGCGATTTAGTTTGCATCTGTCGCGCTATATAAGTTTTTCATTCATTCATTCATTCATAATAATGGCCATGGGGGGACCACTTATTTATGGCCATAGGCAGAGAGGTCCATATTAATGGCCATGGATGTAACCCATATTAATAGCCAGCAAGGGAGGGATGGGGTGAACTCCATATTGATCGGCCATTGGAGGGTCGAGGGCGAAACGCCATATTGATTGGCTATGGGAGGAGCCAGGGGCACAACATCTGTATATAGTCCTATAGGTGTGTTGTCGGGTGACCACACTCTTGTCTTTTTCCATCGGTGACTCCTTGGGGAGATTTCCCTTCACTTCCTGTCTTGAAGGCATTTGAAGTGATAGGCGCTCTCTCCAAAGTGAGGAATACTCCACATAGACTTAGACTTTAGAGTGGGTGTTGGGCAACTGTACCACATGCCTCCTGTAATATCTTGCCCATCTACACCTTCCAACTGCTGTTGAATGACAGTTGAATGGATATTGTACATGAATCTTGAAATTGCAAAGAGCTGATGCTAAAGATCAGTAATGTATTTTTTTTTTAATGTTTCATTTCCTGTGTCCTCAGAGTCCGGAGTCTGTACTGAAGCCGACGATAATGAACAACACAGACGTATTCGCTCCAGTGGGTGACGCGGGGCCCTTTGCCATGCGGGGCCACAAGCAGCGCTGTATGTCCGCCGTGGAACCACCCACCCCCTCCGAGATGGATTTAAAGGACGAGGAACAGGACCGCTTCCTAGGGGTCCCGCTGCGCCGGTACTGCCCCACGCGGAGCTCCGCCCACATCCGCGATTCCTTCCGAAGGCACAGCTGGGAGCCGGGAAAGAGGCTGCAAGAGGAGGAGTCTAATTATGACGAGCTCAGGTATGAAGGGAGCGTCATCTATTAAACTATTCCCTCAAATATTTATACACAAACCCTGCAGTAAAATACAAGATCCGCCTACACTGTCTGGGCCCCTCCCCCTTCTTGATCACCATTTATTAGAGGGCGGTGTCTATTGTACCCTGGAGAAAAAGTTAGGGTTCATACTTTTTCCCCTTCTTCTCATGTCATAGTTTTGGGTCCCCCAAGTGTCAGGGTGTCATTGTTTTGGGACCCCCAAGGGTCAGGGTGTCATTGTTCTGGGACCCCCAATTGTCAGGGTGTCATTGTTCTGGACCCCCAAGTGTCAGGGTGTCATTGTTCTGGACCCCCAAGTGTCAGGGTGTCATTGTTCTGGACCCCCAAGTGTCAGGGTGTCATTGTTCTGGACCCCCAAGTGTCAGGGTGTCATTGTTCTGGACCCCCAAGTGTCAGGGTGTCATTATTCTGGACCCCCAAGTGTCAGGGTGTCATTATTCTGGACCCCCAAGTGTCAGGGTGTCATTATTCTGGACCCCCAAGTGTCAGGGTGTCATTGTTTTGGACCCCCAAGTGTCAGGGTGTCATTATTCTGGACCCCCAAGTGTCAGGGTGTCATTGTTCTGGACCCCCAAGTGTCAGGGTGTCATTGTTCTGGACCCCCAAGTGTCAGGGTGTCATTGTTCTGGACCCCCAAGTGTCAGGGTGTCATTGTTCTGGACCCCCAAGTGTCAGGGTGTCATTGTTCTGGACCCCCAAGTGTCAGGGTGTCATTGTTCTGGACCCCCAAGTGTCAGGGTGTCATTGTTCTGGACCCCCAAGTGTCAGGGTGTCATTATTCTGGACCCCCAAGTGTCAGGGTGTCATTGTTCTGGACCCCCAAGTGTCAGGGTGTCATTGTTCTGGACCCCCAAGTGTCAGGGTGTCATTGTTCTGGACCCCCAAGTGTCAGGGTGTCATTGTTCTGGACCCCCAAGTGTCAGGGTGTCATTGTTCTGGACCCCCAAGTGTCAGGGTGTCATTGTTCTGGACCCCCAAGTGTCAGGGTGTCATTGTTCTGGGTCCCCCAAGTGTCAGGGTGTCATTGTCCCAGGACTGACCCCCCCCAGTGTCAGGGTGTCATTGTCATCTATTAGAGGGCGGTGTGAATTGTACCCTGGAGAAAAAGTTAGGGTTCATACTTTTCCACGTCCTTCTCATGACTTGTCTAAATGAGTCCTCACTGATCTTTGTAG
>CM056059.1:1393463-1595963 GCA_029574335.1 Rana kukunoris | reverse complement strand
AATGGACCCACAGTGGATGAATACGGGGTTGACACAGTTAGGTTGAGGTCCTTTTGTGGAAGGGTTAAGCCAAGGAAAGGTGTTTGGTGAGGTCAGGCCAAGGAACAGCGTGGCGGGGTCAGGCCAAGGAGCGGTGTAGTGGGGTCAAGCCAAGGAAAGATGTGGCAGGGTCAAGCCAAGGAGCGGCGTAGTGGGGTCAAGCCAAGGAACGGTGTAGTAGGGTCAAGCCAAGGAACGGTGTAGTAGGGTCAAGCCAAGGAAAGATGTGGCGGGGTCAAGCCAAGGAACGGTGTGGCGGGGTCAAGCCAAGGAAAGATGTGGCGGGTCAATCCAAGAAACGGTGTGGTGGGGTTAAGCCAAGGAAAGGTATGGCAGGGTCGAGCCAAGGAAAGGTGTGGAAGGGTCGAGCCAAGGAAAGGTATGGCAGGGTCAAGCCAAGGAAAGGTGTGGAAGGGTCAAGCTAAGGATAGGTGTGGAAGGGTCAAGCCAAGGATAGGTGTGGAAGGGTCAAGCCAAGGATAGGTGTGGAAGGGTCAAGCCAAGGATAGGTGTGGAAGGGTCAAGCCAAGGATAGGTGTGGAAGGGTCAAGCCAAGGATAGGTGTGGAAGGGTCAAGCCAAGGATAGGTGTGGAAGGGTCAAGCCAAGGATAGGTGTGGAAGGGTCAAGCCAAGGATAGGTGTGGAAGGGTCAAGCCAAGGATAGGTGTGGAAGGGTCAAGCCAAGGATAGGTGTGGAAGGGTCAAGCCAAGGATAGGTGTGGAAGGGTCAAGCCAAGGATAGGTGTGGAAGGGTCAAGCCAAGGATAGGTGTGGAAGGGTCAAGCCAAGGATAGGTGTGGAAGGGTCAAGCCAAGGATAGGTGTGGAAGGGTCAAGCCAAGGATAGGTGTGGAAGGGTCAAGCCAAGGATAGGTGTGGAAGGGTCAAGCCAAGGATAGGTGTGGAAGGGTCAAGCCAAGGATAGGTGTGGAAGGGTCAAGCCAAGAAACGTTGTGGAGGTGTCAAGCCGAGGAAAGGTTTGGCGGGGTCAAGCTCTGGTCGGCACAATTCAGCAAGGTCTAGAAGACTCTTCTTGTGTCCTTCTGAAACTAGTTTCACTTCATTGCCTGAATTTAGGAGCACCGGGTGGAGAGGTGTTATGATCCTCCCTTGGCTTCACTTTACCACAGTCCAGTGGTACCTGTGGGGGTGGGATGGGACTGCCACTAGAGTCTTCTTCTGGCAAGAGACAGCAAAGGGTGTAATGGGCCCACAGCAGGAGAATAAGGGGAGGGAACAGTTATGTTGGAGTCTTCCAACCTCAGGGGCCCGGAGACTTCCATACCCAAGGTCACTCACATGCATTGTGAGCCCCTAGTGGATCAATAAAGAGAGGGGGGAAGGTTAGGTTGGGGCCTTCTAACCTCAGGGGCCCAGAGGCTGACCTCATACCCAAGGTCACTCCCTGTTGTAATGGACCCACAGTGGATGAATACGGGGTTGACACAGTTAGGTTGAGGTCCTTTTGACCTCAGGGGCCATGGAGCAGCTATACCCAAGGCAACTACCTGGCGTAATGGACCCACAGTAGATTAATACGGGGTTGGGGCCCTTACACCAGGATAAGACCATGGGCTCTTGAGATCAAAGGGCATCAACAAGGCTGTGTCATCCCTGGATCCATCCACTGTGGGTCCATTACACCAAGTAGGTGCCTTGTGTATGGCTGTCCCTGGGCCCCTGAGGTCAAAGGGCCCCAACCTAACTGTTCAAAAATCTTATCTATCTGCTGCAGTCCCATTACACTAGGAAGTGACCCTGGGCTTCTGAGATCAAAAGGACCTCAACCTAATTGTGTCAACCCGTATTTATCCACTGTGGGACCATTAAGCCAGGTAGGTGCCTTGTGTATGGCTGTCCCTGGGCGCCTGAGGTCAAAGGGCCCTAACCTAACTGTTCAAAACCCTTATCCATCTGCTGTGGGCTCATTTGACCTCAGGAGCCCAGGGTCACTTCCTGGTGTAATGGACCCACAGTGGATGGATACGGGGATGACAGATTAAGGCCCTTTCACCAGGAAGTGACCCTGGGCTCCTGAGGTCAAAGAGCCTCAACCTAGCTCTCGGGAGCCCTGGATCACTTCCGGGTGTAATGGGCCAACAGCAGAAGGATAAGAGTTTGGAACAGTTAGGTTGGGGCCCTTTGACCTCAGCCCAGAGACCAAGGTCACTTCCTGGTGTAATGGGCCCACATTGGATGGATACCTGGATGACACAGTTAGGTTGAACCCCTTACACCAGGAAGTGACCCCGGGCTCCTAAGGTCAAAGAGCCTCAACCTAACTTTCAGGAGCCCAGGATAACTTCCAGGTGTAATGGGCCCACAGCAGATGGATAAGAGTTTGGAACAGTTAGGTTGGGGCCCTTTGACCTCAGGAGCCAAGAAACAGCCATACCCAAGGTCACTGTAATGGGCCCACATTGGATGGATGCCTGGGTGACACAGTTGGGTTGTGGCCCTGTGATCTCAGAAGCCCAGGATCACTTCCTGGTGTTTTATTATCTCACAGTGACTTAATAAGGAGAGGGAACTTCTGGGTTGTGGCCCTCAAACCTCAAGGGCCCAGGGACAGCCACACCCTGGGTCACTCTCCGTTTCCTCGGCTAACCCTAACCTCTTATCTCCCATTTCTTTTATGTTTAGGAACACGCCAAGCGGCTCCACGATTACCTGTCCTCCCAGAACTACTGCCTGTACAACCCGCTCTCCAAATCCATCTCCATGACCGGGATCGACCACTGCTTCCCCGACGGTGAGTGCAGGCGCCATCTCTGGTAGGGTACTATATATGGATTGGCGAGGGGTCATTTACATAATAGCCAGGTCTAGAAGATACAGTTACATGTTGTGGCATTTCCTGGAGGTTCCCCAAAATCTTTTTTTTTTTCAAGTTTTATCACTTTTTTTTATGCCCACCGATCAGGGCATTTGCATAACTCCTCCCACTGCTTGCATCAGGTCTAAGGGCTCTTTAGAGGAGGCCGGGTGCTGTAACCTCTCCAGGAAGCCAATATTGCAGCACCTTGCCGGCCCCGTCCTTCCAGTCATCTGCAGGCATTGCTTTAGAGAAGCACAGAGACCAAGTGATGACCTACCTGGGTGGAAAATAAGCAGTGGCGACTGGTGCCAGTTTGCCCCCTCCAATGCAGGCAGTTTGCCCCCTCCAATGCAGGCAGTTTGCCCCCTCCAATGCAGGCAGTTTGCCCCCTCCAATGCAGGCAGTTTGCCCCCTCCAATGCAGGCAGTTTGCCCCCTCCAATGCAGGCAGTTTGCCCCCTCCAATGCAGGCAGTTTGCCCCCTCCAATGCAGGCAGTTTGCCCCCTCCAATGCAGGCAGTTTGCCCCCTCCAATGCAGGCAGTTTGCCCCCTCCAATGCAGGCAGTTTGCCCCCTCCAATGCAGGCAGTTTGCCCCCTCCAATGCAGGCAGTTTGCCCCCTCCAATGCAGGCAGTTTGCCCCCTCCAATGCAGGCAGTTTGCCCCCTCCAATGCAGGCAGTTTGCCCCCTCCAATGCAGGCAGTTTGCCCCCTCCAATGCAGGCAGTTTGCCCCCTCCAATGCAGGCTGTTTGCCTCCTCCAATGCAGGCAGTTTGCCCCCTCCAATGCAGGCAGTTTCCCCCCCCCCCGTCAAATGCAGCCAGTTTCGCCCCCCTGTCAAATGCAGCCAGTTCCCCCCCCCCTGTCAAATGCAGCCAGTCCCCCCCCCCCCCCCCCTGTCAAATGCAGCCAGTTTCCCCCCTGTCAAATGCAGCCAGTTTCCCCCCCTGTCAAATGCAGCCAGTTTCCCCCCCTGGTCAAATGCAGCCAGTTTCCCCCCCTGGTCAAATGCAGCCAGTTTCCCCCCCTGGTCAAATGCAGCCAGTTTGCCCCCCCTGGTCAAATGCAGCCAGTTTGCCCCCCCTGGTCAAATGCAGCCAGTTTGCCCCCCCTGGTCAAATGCAGCCAGTTTGCCCCCCCTGGTCAAATGCAGCCAGTTTGCCCCCCCTGGTCAAATGCAGCCAGTTTGCCCCCCCTGGTCAAATGCAGCCAGTTTGCCCCCCCTGGTCAAATGCAGCCAGTTTGCCCCCCCTGGTCAAATGCAGCCAGTTTGCCCCCCCTGGTCAAATGCAGCCAGTTTGCCCCCCCTGGTCAAATGCAGCCAGTTTGCCCCCCCTGGTCAAATGCAGCCAGTTTGCCCCCCCTGGTCAAATGCAGCCAGTTTGCCCCCCCTGGTCAAATGCAGCCAGTTTGCCCCCCCTGGTCAAATGCAGCCAGTTTGCCCCCCCTGGTCAAATGCAGCCAGTTTGCCCCCCCTGGTCAAATGCAGCCAGTTTGCCCCCCCTGGTCAAATGCAGCCAGTTTGCCCCCCCTGGTCAAATGCAGCCAGTTTGCCCCCCCTGGTCAAATGCAGCCAGTTTGCCCCCCCTGGTCAAATGCAGCCAGTTTGCCCCCCCTGGTCAAATGCAGCCAGTTTGCCCCCCCTGGTCAAATGCAGCCAGTTTGCCCCCCCTGGTCAAATGCAGCCAGTTTGCCCCCCCTGGTCAAATGCAGCCAGTTTGCCCCCCCTGGTCAAATGCAGCCAGTTTGCCCCCCCTGGTCAAATGCAGCCAGTTTGCCCCCCCTGGTCAAATGCAGCCAGTTTGCCCCCCCTGGTCAAATGCAGCCAGTTTGCCCCCCCTGGTCAAATGCAGCCAGTTTGCCCCCCCTGGTCAAATGCAGCCAGTTTGCCCCCCCTGGTCAAATGCAGCCAGTTTGCCCCCCCTGGTCAAATGCAGCCAGTTTGCCCCCCCTGGTCAAATGCAGCCAGTTTGCCCCCCCTGGTCAAATGCAGCCAGTTTGCCCCCCCTGGTCAAATGCAGCCAGTTTGCCCCCCCTGGTCAAATGCAGCCAGTTTGCCCCCCCTGGTCAAATGCAGCCAGTTTGCCCCCCCTGGTCAAATGCAGCCAGTTTCCCCCATCAATTGCCCCTAGTTTGCCCCTCAAACTTTCTCGGGTCAGCGCCATCCTCCACACTCCCTCAATGTCTTCTCCCATCCTCGATGTCATCTCTGCTATGATTGGCCCCCTGATAGGCTTCCAATCACAGCGCCTGTCCCTTCAGCCAATCAGGTGACCGGTAACCAGACCCGGTGCACCTGATTGGCTGAGAGACAGGTCAGTATTAGGACTGAAATTAAATTATGTAACGAAAGCCGAAATATTTTATTAAAAAATCTCATTGGGATGTTGATGGGGGGGGGGGGGGCACAGGAGGCAAATTATAGATTAAAACGTCAACTTTAAAAAGATATGAATAGAGCAGACAGCGGCATAACAGGAAGAGACGTCTTTGTTCTGGACGGAGATCGCTTCCGTTGTTTGGACATTGCTCATGCACGCATCCTGTAGAGAATCACGGGGATTCCCGTCCCCCCCCCATAGAAGGGGGTCACCACACGGGGGCACGTAGACCTGCGACCACCAACACATCCAGAGTCCAATAATACATATCACATTGCAATGAACTCCCTATATATATACCTATATGGGATCGACATGGCTCCGCCCCCTTCGCAGTCGTAAGGACGTCTTTGCTCACATCAGAATTTCCCTTTAATTTTTATTTTTGGTTCCCTTAGTTGAAGTCCACAGATCCACAAGTTCCAATGTACTTCATTACGTGACCTGACACTTCCTGCCCACTAGAGGGCGCTGGTGTCCTGCGGTGTATGGCGTTGTGGCCTGTCCTGTGACCGGCTTTGTCTCATTCCGAAATGCCGCATTTGTAATGTGATTTCCGTCCTGATATCCCTGCGGTTCGGATCTCTTCGTGTTTAACCCTTCTGAGACCGGGGATAGGCAACCGTGGGAGGGAGGGCTGAAAGGGGAACCGGTCTTGAAGTTAGCATTGCACAAAGGTCTGCCTTTATATCGCTAGAGGGATCACCAGCAGGAGGAAGGAGGTCCTGATCCCTCTATAGATATCTTCATATCACTAGAGGGGTCACCAGCAGGAGGAGGGGGGTCCTGATCCCTCTATATAGATCTTCATATCACTAGAGGGATCACCAGCAGGAGGAAGGGGGTCCTGATTCCTCTATAGAGATCTTCATATCACTAGAGGGGTCACCAGCAGGAGGAAGGAGGTCCTGATCCCTCTATATAGATCTTCATATCACTAGAGGGGTCTTCATCAGGGGGAAGGAGGTTCTGATTCCTCTATAGAGATCTTCATATCACTAGAGGGATCTTCATCAGGGGGAAGGAGGTTCTGATCCCTCTATAGAGATCTTCATATCACTAGAGGGATCTTCATCAGGGGGAAGGAGGTTCTGATTCCCCTATATAGATCTTCATATCACTAGAGGGGTCACCAGCAGGAGGAAGGAGGTCCTGATTCCTCTATATAGATCTTCATATCACTAGAGGAGTCTTCATCAGGAGGAAGGAGGTTCTGATCCCTCTATAGAGATCTTTATATCACTAGAGGGGTCTTCATCAGGAGGAAGGAGGTCCTCATTCCCCTATATAGATCTTTATATCACTAGAGGGGTCACCAGCAGGAGGAAGGGGGTCCTAATCCCTCTATATAGATCTTTATATCACTAGAGGGGATCGCCAGCAGGAGGAAGGAGGTCCTGATTCCTCTATATAGATCTTTATATCACTAGAGAGGTCTTCATCAGGAGGAAGGAGGTCCTGATCCCTCTATATAGATCTTTATGTCACTAGAGGGGTCTTCATCAGGGGGAAGGAGGTCCTGATTCCTCTATATAGATCTTTATATCACTAGAGGGGTCACCAGCAGGAGGAAGGAGGTCCTGATTCCTCTATATAGATCTTTATATCACTAGAGGAGTCTTCATCAGGAGGAGGGAGGTCCTGATCCCTCTATATAGATCTTTATATCACTAGAGGGGTCTTCATCAGGGGGAAGGAGGTCTTGATCCCTCTATATAGATCTTTATATCACTAGAAGGGGCTTCATCAGGGGGAAGGAGGTCCTGATCCCTCTATATAGATCTTTATATCACTAGAAGGGGCTTCATCAGGGGGAAGGAGGTCCTGATCCCTCTATATAGATCTTTATATCACTAGAGGGGTCTTCATCAGGGGGAAGGAGGTCTTGATCCCTCTATATAGACCTTTATATCACTAGAGGGGTCACCAGTAGGAGGTTCTGATTCTTGCACTCCCTTACCATTCCAGTAGTAGATGGGTGTTGGGATTTTCTAGGGTTTGGCCCCCAGTTTTCCCCCGAGCCGCCCCCGGCAGTAGATTGTCCTGTGTGTGTCCCGTCTCCGATGTTCACATGTCTAACATCCCCAATTTGTCTCCTCACAGATGTGTCCCTCTACTCTCACGGGCAACGCATGAGCAACGGGTAAGTGTCCAACCCCTGCACTCCGCCATGATTTTCTAAATAGAATAAGAACATCCTCCATGTAGTAATATTGGGCAGGATTTGCCACAATGCTCACACCCCCCACCCCCGCTCCTGTAATTGGCTCCCTGTCTCTGTGTAAGGTCTGCCCAGGGCCTCGGGTCCCTTTACTGATTAAATTGTGGCATCCCCAGCAACGTCCTTCTGTTTACTGCAACGTTGGATATTGTGGTTCTAGTTATGGCCAGTGGCGGCTGGTGCTCAAATTTTGGGGGGGGGGGGCGCAAATTCTGAAAAGAAAACACCCATCAATTGCAGCCACTGTGCCCATCAAACACAGCCACTGTGCCCGTCAACTGCAGCCACTGTGCTTGTCAACTGCAGCCACTGTGCCCCAAGTGCCGCCACTTTGCCCATCAAATGCAGCTACTTTGCCCATCAAACATTGTGCCCCAAATGCTCCCACTGTACCCCAAATGCTGCCACTTTGCCCATTAAACATTGCCACTGTGCCCCAAATGCTCCTACTGTGCCCCAAATGCTGCCACTTTGCCCATTAAACATTGCCACTGTGCCCCAAATGCTCCTACTGTGCCCCAAATGCTGCCACTTTGCCTATCAAACATTGCCACTGTGCCCATCAAACGCTGCCACTGTGCCCATCAAACGCTGCCACTGTGCCCATCAAACGCTGCCACTGTGCCCCAAATGCCGCCACTTTGCCCCTCAAATGCAGCTACTTTGCCCATGAAACGTTGCCATTGTGCCCCAAATGCTCCCACTGTGCCCCAAATGCTGCCACTTTGCCCATTAAACATTGCTACTGTGCCCATACGCTGCCACTTTGCCCATTGAACGTTGCCACTGTGCCCCAAATGCTGCCACTGTGCTCATACGCTGCCGCTTTGCCCATTACACGTTGCCACTTTGCCCATCAAACGTTGCCATTGTGCCCCAAATGCTCCCACCGTGCCCCAAATGCAGCCACTTTGCCCATTAAACATTACCACTGTGCCCATGAAACGCTGCCACTGTGCCCCAAATGCTGCCACTGTGCCCATTAAATGCTGCCACTGTGCCCCAAATGCCCCCACTTTGCCCATCAAACGTTGCCATTGTGCCGCAAATACTCCCACTGTGCCAATTAAACATTGCCACTGTGCCCTCCCCCCGTCTGCCCCGACACTTACCTTGTCTCAGGTGGGCAGCTGGTGACAGCGGTGTCTGTTGTCCTCCATTTCTTCCTCGGCCCAATGTTTTCTCCCACCCGGGCCTCCTCTGCTATGATTGGACGCCTGATAGGCATCCAATCACAGTGCTTGTACTTTCAGCCAATCGGGTGACAGGTAACACAGACCTGATTGGCTGAAAGGGGGTGCAATGTTAGCAAAGCAAATTCCTTCGTTTTGCTAACATACAGCTGAGTGAGAAGCAAACGCACCGCGTTGCACCCGCTTCTTACATTTTTTGGACGCCTATGGCTCTAATCTGCTTCCAAAAAACACCCCCACCGCTGTAATTCAGGTGCCTGGTGACCAAAAAAGAAGCCGGACACCTGAATAGGAGGTGTCAGCGGTGATGCAATGCATGAATCTATCTATGGTCATTTACAGTGGTGCCAGGAGAGGGGGGGCGGCGCTCCTGCGCTCTTTATGGACTCACGGCTACTGGTTATGGCACTAGGACCAGTCATGTGATTGTAGTCATGGTAGATCCCCCTTGGTGCACATTTTGTCACCAGCAGGAGGAAGGAGGTCCTGATCCCTCTATATAGATCTTTATATCACTAGAGGGGTCTTCATCAGGTGGAAGGAGGTCCTGATCCCTCTATATAGATCTTTATATCACTAGAGGGGTCACCAGCAGGAGGAAGGAGGTCCTGATCCCTCTATATAGATTAGAGGGGTCTTCATCAGGAGGAAGGAGGTCCTGATCCCTCTATATAGATCTTTATATCACTAGAGGGGTCTTCATCAGGTGGAAGGAGGTCCTGATCCCTCTATATACATCTTTATGTCACTAGAGGGGTCACCAGCAGGAGGAAGGAGGTCCTGATCCCTCTATATAGATCTTTATATCACTAGAGGGGTCACCAGCAGGAGGAAGGAGGTCCTGATCCCTCTATATAGATCTTTATATCACTAGAGGGGTCACCAGCAGGAGGGAGGAGGTCCTGATCCCTCTATATAGATCTTTATATCACTAGAGGGGTCTTCATCAGGTGGAAGGAGGTCCTGATCCCTCTATATAGATCTTTATATCACTAGAGGGGTCTTCATCAGGGGGAAGGAGGTCCTGATCCCTCTATATAGATCTTTATATCACTAGAGGGGTCACCAGCAGGAGGAAGGAGGTCCTGATCCCTCTATATAGATCTTTATATCACTAGAGGGGTCACCAGCAGGAGGAAGGAGGTCCTGATCCCTCTATATAGATCTTTATATCACTAGAGGGGTCACCAGCAGGAGGAAGGAGGTCCTGATCCCTCTATATAGATCTTTATATCACTAGAGGGGTCTTCATCAGGGGGAAGGAGGTCCTGATCCCTCTATATAGATCTTTATATCACTAGAGGGTCACCAGCAGGAGGAAGGAGGTCCTGATCCCTCTATATAGATCTTTATATCACTAGAGGGGTCACCAGCAGGAGGAAGGAGGTCCTGATCCCTCTATATAGATCTTTATATCACTAGAGGGGTCTTCATCAGGTGGAAGGAGGTCCTGATCCCTCTATATAGATCTTTATATCACTAGAGGGGTCTTCATCAGGGGGAAGGAGGTCCTGATCCCTCTATATAGATCTTTATATCACTAGAGGGGTCACCAGCAGGAGGAAGGAGGTCCTGATCCCTCTATATAGATCTTTATATCACTAGAGGGGTCTTCATCAGGGGGAAGGAGGTCCTGATCCCTCTATATAGATCTTTATATCACTAGAGGGGTCACCAGCAGGAGGAAGGAGGTCCTGATTCCTCTATATAGATCTCTATATCACTAGAGGGATCACCAGCAGGAGGAAGGAGGTCCTGATCCCTCTATATAGATCTTTATATCACTAGAGGGGTCACCAGCAGGAGGAAGGGGGTCCTGATCCTTCTATATAGATCTTTATATCACTAGAGGGGTCTTCATCAGGGGAAGGAGGTCCTGATCCCTCTATATAGATTAGGGGGGTCTTCATCAGGAGGAAGGAGGTAGATCCCCCTTGGGTCACATTTTGAAAGATTTTGAGATAGAACGATTGATTCTCTTCCTTCCTTTTGGTGTAATCCGGTTGCGATCTTCTTGTCCTCCCCAGGCTGAGCGCCGTGAGCTGGGGGGAGATTGACTCTCTGGAGACAGACGAGAAGGAGAACAGATTAAAGGAGGAGTCCCCCTTCGGGAGGACACTGAGCTTCATCAGGAAGATGGCCAGCGGCAAACACAAGGTAGGTGTGAAGAGGGGGCGGAGGAGGGACATGGGGCAGCACGCAGAGTTCAGGTGTGGTTCAGGACCCGGTTGTAGTGTGGCGGAGGAGGAGAGCAGCCAAGGCAGAAGGTCGGGCCGGACTGGTTCAGAGTTCAGCCAGAGGTCAGGACTTCTGATGGTAATTCAGAGCGATCGGTCTGGTCTGGACAGCTGGGGGTTATCTGGAGGGTGTGGGGAAAGAAAAAACCCTGAGAACTCCTCGCAGCCTGGCTGGTGATTGGTCAAAGTCCTGCAGATCTAGAATTAAAGAAGGGGTGGCGACGCGTTTCAGATTTCCCATTCTGCAGGCATGGTGTCGCTGCCCCGCCCCCAGCTTTTTGTTTTGGGGGGGCTGCAGCAAAACCTCTCTACATCCCAGAGGCCCACATTGAGCTCTTCTTTTTTGCTTTTGCACGTCCCTCCCCTCAGCTTATAGAGCAGCCACCCCCACCGCAAGCCTGATTTTAGCTTTCAGCCATATGAAGACGTTTGAAGGTAGCGCTGTGTTGGGTTCGAGGTGTTTTTTTTATTTTATAGAGTGTTCTTTAAATTGACACGCCTTGTATTTTTGTTGGCTTGACATGTTTGGTGTCTATTTACTCGATGCCATTTCATCTTTTATACGTGGGTATAATATTTGCACTGAAATGAATGCTGATGTGTTTGTTTTCCTGAAAATATGTTTTATAAATAACTGTGCAAATAACACAAAATTGCAACTACCACCATTTTATTCTCCGGGGGCCTCTGCTTTCTGCAAATATATATTTTAGGGGGAAAAAATCTTGTTTTAACCACTTGGTGCCCACGCTATAGACGACGCGGGTTCCTTTGGCGGCGTACTCGGACATCCTCCCATTCTCGCGCTTAGGACTCCGCTGATCGCTGATTGTGGTAAAGGGCCAATCACAGCGGGTCCTTTACCATGTGATCAGCTGTCGGCCAATGGCGGCTAATCATGGAAGTACACAGAAGCCGGTAATTGGCTGTTTTTTCTTTCCCTGCGCTGTCGGCGTGAAGAAAATAAATGCGTTAACAGGCTTCTTTTAGAAGGACATGGGTCCCCTTGGTGCCAACCAGTGCTGCTAATCTGTGCCGCCAATCAGTACCTACCAGCACCCATCAGTGCCGCTAATTAGTGCCCACCTGTGCCACCTATCAGTGCTTACCAGGGCCACTTATTTGTGCCTCATCATCAGTGTCACCCATCCGTGCAGCCTCATTGGTGCCTCCCTAATAGTGCCCACCAGTGCAGTCTAATTAGCGCCCATCAGTGCAGCCTCGTCAGTGCCTCCTGATTAGTGCCCACCAGTGTCACCTCATCAGTGTCACCCATCAATACCTCCTGATTAGTGCAGTGCTGCTAATCTGTGCCCTCCAGTGTCATCTTTCAGTGCCTCCTGATTAGTGTCCATCAGTGCAGCCTCATCAGTGCCTTCTGATTAGTGCCCACCAGTTCCATCCATCAGTTCAGCCTCATCAGCGCCTATCAGTGCCACCTACCAATGCCCATCAGTGCCTCCTGATTAGTGCCCACCAGTGCCTCCTGATTAGTGTCCATCAGTGCCTCCTGATTATTATCCATCAGTGCAGCCTCATTGGTGCCTCCTGATTAGTGTCCATCAGTGCAGCCTCATCAGTGCCTCCTGATTAGTGTCCATCAGTGCAGCCTCATCAGTGCCTCCTGATTAGTGCCCACCAGTACCATCCGTCAGTTCAGCCTCATCAGCGCCTATCATTGCCACCTACCAATGCCCATCAATGTCTCCTGATTAGTGCCCAACAGTGCCACCTCATCAGTGTCCATCAGTGCAGCCTCACCTGTGCCTCCTGATTAGTGCAATGCTGCTAATCTGTGCCCTCCAGTGTCATCTATCAGTGCCCACCAGGGCCACTTATCAGTGCTGCTAATCGGTGCCCATCAGTGTCACTTATCAGTGCCGCCTATCAGAGTCCAGCAGTGCAGCCTCATTAGTGCCTCCCGATTAGCGCCCATCAGTGCAGCCTCATCAGTGCCTCCTGATTAGTGCCCATCTCACCAGGCTGCTTGGCGATGGTCTTGTAGCCCATTCCAGCCTTGTGTAGGTCTCCAATCTTCTCCCCGACGTCCTTGGACAGATCTTTGGTCTCGGCCGTGGTGGGGAGATCGGAATCTGGTTGGTTGCTCCTGTGGACAGGTGTCTCTTATACAGGTAACAAGCTGAGATTTGGAGCACTCCCTTTGAGAGAGAGAGAGAGAGAGAGAGAGAGGAGAAAGAGAGAGAGGAGAGAGAGAGAAAGGAGAGAGAGAGAGAGAGAGAGAGAGAGGAGAGAGGGAGAGAGAGAGAGGAGAGAGAGAGAGAGAGGAGAGAGAGAGAGAGAGAGAGAGAGAGAGGAGAGAGAGAGAGAGAGAGAGGAGAGAGAGGAGAGAGAGAGAGAGAGAGAGAGGAGAGGGAGAGAGAGGAGAGAGAGGAGAGAGAGGAGAGGAGAGAGAGGAGAGAGAGGAGAGAGAGGAGAGAGAGAGAGAGAGAGAGAGAGAGAGAGAGGAGAGAGCGGAGAGAGAGAGGAGAAAAAGAGAGAGGGGAGAGAGAGGGGAGAGAGAGGGGAGAGAGAGAGAGAGAGAGAGAGAGAGGAGAGAGAGAGAGAGGGGAGAGAGGAGAAAGAGAGAGGGAGAGAGAGAGGAGAGAGAGAGAGAGGGGAGAGAGAGAGAGAGAGAGAGAGAGAGAGAGAGAGAGAGAGAGAGAGAGAGAGAGAGAGAGGAGAAAGAGAGAGAGAGGGAGAGAGAGAGGAGAGAGAGAGAGGAGAAAGAGAGAGAGAGGGAGAGAGAGAGGAGAAAGAGAGAGAGAGGGAGAGAGAGAGGAGAAAGGGAGAGAGAGAGAGAGAGAGAGGAGAAAGGGAGAGAGAGAGAGGAGAAAGAGCGAGGAGAAAGAGAGAGAGAGAGAGGAGAAAGAGAGAGAGAGAGCGCGCTCAGCTTGTTACCTGTATAGAAGACACCTGGGAGCCAGGAATCTCGCTGATCGGGGATCAAATTCTTATTTCTCTAATTGAAATGAAAATCAATTGATAACGTTTTTCTGGATATTTTTGTTATTCCGTCTCAAAATAAACCGACCAATAAAATTACAGACCGATGGTTTCTTTGTCAGTGGGGGCGAGCGTACAAAATCAGCAGGGGGTCAAATACTTTTTCCCCCTCGCTGTGTCTATATTTGATGATCTGTGGCGCTATTATCACGTGACGTAAATTGTAACGTCGGTCATCGTATGCGACGGTCTTCTGTGTACAGAAAATATTTGGGGTTCCCGGGGTGTTTTTAGCCTGTGTGTCTCCGGCAATGAAGGGTGATGCTTGGCCCTGGGAACCGCGAGTCCTCTCGGCGCGGCGTGCTTCTGCCGTGACCGCACCTCCGGAGCTCGGACACCAGGGGTAGCTGTTCGGTGGTCCGGCCCGCCGCTTTCCTCATCCAGCGATTGACTGAGCGTTGCATCAGCCTCTCTACTCATAATTCTGGCATTTCCTGCCAGTCTGCGCCGAATGGGGGGGGGGGGGGGTGAGCCGAGTGCGAGGGGCCTCGTTACTCACCGCGCACCTACCTCTGTCTGTGTCAGTGCATGACGTACCCACCACCCCCCACCACCCACATGACGTACCCACCCACACCGCGCAGGTATTCATCACTAAATCGGAGGCGTGAGCTACACTCTGCCCCATACCCCCCCCCCCATTAAATTAGGAAGCCTTATCAACCTAATAATCTGCAGAATATATCAATATGGATCTGTCAGGAGGGGGAGGGAGCGATGCTCTGCAGATCTCTATAGAGGTCAGTGGTGGGACAATCTGCAGAATATATCAGGAGGGGGGGGGGTGCAATGTTCTGCAGATCTCTAGAGGGGTCAGTGATGGGATAATCTGCAGAATATATCAGGAGGGGAGGAGAGGGAGCGATGTTCTGCAGATCTATAGAGAGGTCAGTGATGGGATAATCTGCAGAATATATCAGGAGGGAGCGATGTTCTGCAGATCTCTAGAGAGCTCAGTGATGGGATAATCTGCAGAATATATCAGGAGGGGGGGGAGAGGGAGCGATGTTCTGCAGATCTATAGAGAGGTCAGTGATGGGATAATCTGCAGAATATATCAGGAGGGGGAGGGGAGGGAGCGATGTTCTGCAGATCTCTAGAGGGGTCAGTGATGGGATAATCTGCAGAATATATCAGGAGGGGGAGGAGAGGGAGCGATGTTCTGCAGATCTCTAGAGGGGTCAGTGATGGGATAATCTGCAGAATATATCAGAAGGGGGAGGGGAGGGTGCGATGTTCTGCAGATATATAGGGAGGTCAGTGATGGAATAATCTGCAGAATATATCAGGAGGGGGAGGGGAGGGTGCGATGTTCTGCAGATCTATAGGGAGGTCAGTGATGGAATAATCTGCACAATATATCAGGAGGGGGAGGGGAGGGAGCAATGTTCTTCAGATCTCTAGATGGGTCAGTAATGGAATAATCTGCAGAATATATCAGGAGGGGGAGGGGAGGGGACGATGTTCTGCAGATCTCTAGAGAGCTCAGTGGTGGGATAATCTGCAGAATATATCAGGAGGGAGCGATGTTCTGCAGATCTCTAGAGAGCTCAGTGGTGGGATAATCTGCAGAATATATCAGGAGGGGGAGAGGAGGGAGCGATGTTCTGCAGATCTATAGAGGGATCAATGATGGGATAATCTGCAGAATATATCAGGAGGGGGAGGGGAGGGTGCGATGTTCTGCAGATCTCTAGAGAGGTCAGTGATGGAATAATCTTCAGAATATATCAGGAGGGGGAGGGGAGGGAGCGATGTTCTGCAGATTTATAGAGGGGTCAATGATGAAATCATCTTCAGAATATATCCGGAGGGGGCGATGTTCTGCAGATCTCTAGGGATGTCAGTGGTGGAATGCTCTGCAGAGTTGGCTCGTGTTTCCTCCTTGGTAGGACACAAGCTGTGCACACACAGATATTGGGTGAGGGGCCCCCCGTGTGGCCCTGTGTTGTGTCGCGGAGCTGATAAGTGGGGGGCGGAGTGGTTATGAAGGTGGTGAGTGACGGGTCCCTCTTGTATCTCATGAAAACAGATCGGGGGGAGGAAGTCGGTCGGAGGGACGCAGGATGTGAGGAGTTTCCTGCAGGCGGTGTGATAACGCGGCTGGCCATGTCTTCCTGTCAGTGACAATAGGGGACCACAATGACTCGGGGGCTGGGGAATAACACGCTGTTTAAAGGGCCGGTAAAGCCCAAGACACAGACTTGTCATACACGGACCCCCCCTATTCACAGGACAGGTGGGGGTGTTGTAGGTTTGTGACCCCAGACGTTTTGTTTCCTTCCTGTAGGAGCGTGCAGAGACGTGTGCCCATTGACTGTTCACTGTATATATATATTTGTACTTTTCGCATTGGAATGTGGATCAGCAGGGGAGGGGCTTGGCTCTTAGGGGGAGTTGCTCATGCCACTGATTTGGTAAAACCTTGAGGCCCTGTATATGGGGGTGCATCGGGATTTAAGAGCTGTTTGGGTGCACAGGAAGTTGTTGAAACAGGGGTGGGGCTAAGCTCTTGGGGGAGTGTCTTACCACTGACTCGGGCAGAAGTCGAGGTCACATATACAGCTTCTATTGGGATTCCAGACCTCTATGGGCATATGGGATTTTGGAACAGTGGGGGCAGGGATAAGCTCCCTGGCCCTTTCCATTGACTTGAGTTGAGGCTCCATATACAGCGCGCATTGGGATTCAGAAGTTCTCTGGAGACGATGGAGTCGGTTGTTGAAATATTGGACAGGGGTGGGGCTTAGCTGCTCTGGGGAGTGACTTGTATGGCATGTGTTGGGAATCTGTCATTGAAATTTGGAACAGCAGGGTTGGGTGGGGAGTGGCTCTTCCCACTGACCTGGGCAGAAGTCAAGGCTCCATATGTGGCCAGTTGTTGAAATATTGGGCAGGAGTGGGGCTTAGCTGCTCGGGGGAGTGACTTTCTACTGACTTTGGCATAAGTCAAGGTCTCATATATAACTTACATTCCGATTGCAGACTTTTTGGACATATGGGAACCTATTATTGAAATTTGGAAACGCAGGGGTTGGAGCTGAGCTCCTGGGGGGAGTTTTTTTTTTTTTCCACTGACCTGGCAGAAGTTAGGGCTTCATATAAGGCATGTGTTGGGAATCTGTCATTAAAATTTATAACAGCAGAGGTGGGTCCTGGGGTGGAGTGGCTCTTCCCACTGACCTGGGCAGAAGTCAAGGCTCCATATGTTTTGGGATTCTGGAGCTCTGTGAATCTGTCATTGGAATTTAGAACAGCAGGGGTGGGGCTAAGCTCCTGGGGGGAGTGTTTTTCCACTGAACTGGGCAGAAGTCAAGACTCCATATGTGGCCTGTGTTGGGATTCTGTAACTGTCTTTGCACATGGTTATCTGCCTTTGGGATGTGGAACATCAGGGGTGGTGGGGCTAAGCTCCTGGGGAGGAGTGGCTTACCACTGACTAGCACAAAACTCATATACAGCTTGCATTGAGATTCCAGAGGTCTCTGGGAACTTGAAGATATGTCTTTGAAATTTGGAACAGCAGGGGTGGAACCGATCTCCTGGGGGGAGTGGCTCCTTTCCACTGACCTGGGCAGAAGTCAAGACTTCAAATGTGGCCTGTTTTGGGATCCTGGAAGTCTCTGGGCACATGGGAATCTGTCATTGAAATTTGGAACAGCAGGGGTGGGGCTGAGCTCCTGAGGGGGAGTGGTTCTTTCCACTGACCTGGGCAGAAGTCAGGGCTCCATGTGTGGCCTTTTTTGGGATTCTGGAGCTCTCTGGGCACATGGGAAATCTGCCACTGCAGTGTGGAACAGCAGGGGTGGGGCTGAGCTCCTGAGGGGGAGTGGTTCTTTCCACTGACCTGGGCAGAAGTCAAGGCTCCATATATGGGAAACTAGAGCTCTCTGGGCACATGGTGATTTGCCAATTGAAAGTGAAACAGCAGGGGTGGGGCTAAGCTATTGGGGGGAGTGTCTTACCACTGACTTATGCAAAAGTCAAGGCATATATATACATCTTGCATTGGGATTACAGAACTTTCTGTGCTGATGCAAATCTGTCACTGGAATTTAGAACAGCAGGGGTGGGGCTGAGCTCCTGAGGGGAGTGGCGCTTTCCACTGACTTGGGAAGAAATCAGGGCTCCATTTTCGGCATGTGTTGGGGTTCCTCAGCTCCTGTAGGCACAACAGAATGTCTACAAAGTGAAGGTAATCCTACCTTAATTGTGACCCTGAAAGAGTGTCCCCAATGAAGGAATTCCCCTTTTTGTTCCTGTTCCGGTGACAACTCAAACATTTTTATCCCCCCCCCCCTCCCCCCACTTCTAATTTCTTTGGCTTTGCTGCCCCTTTGCCCCTTCTGCAGCATCTCACCATGTGATTGCTACAAAGTTACAATGTATAGTTACACTGGGGGGGGGGGGGGGGGGGAGAGACTGAGGAAATGCCTTTTCCTGCCCGCAGCAGAATGAAGACATCATCTCAGCCTAGCTAAAGGACGGCTTTTCGTTGGTCAACGGTGGAGCTTTTCTGAAAAAGGACGCTGTAAGCATTTTTAGAACAAACCTTCCTGGCGGTAGGTTACTGCTTTGTCCGTATGGCGCTGGCCTATACCGCGGCCCTGTACAGAGAGGTTTCTTGCGGCAGCTTAAACACCGGTGAGTGACATATAAGAGGATTTGCCTTCTAAGGTCCCGAAATCCCCGAGATCCGGCCTCTAAGTGCTATTTAGTGGTAATTTAGTTGGTGGGATAATCTGGCGGGGGGGATTAATCCTCCCCTGTGTGCGTCCCGCATCGATTTCCTGCCACCGCCGCCATTGGGTGCGTTAAGA
The DNA here is from genome assembly GCA_029574335.1 of Rana kukunoris. Classification (NCBI taxonomy): domain Eukaryota; kingdom Metazoa; phylum Chordata; class Amphibia; order Anura; family Ranidae; genus Rana; species Rana kukunoris. Next base: position 1,577,251 of record CM056059.1, on the reverse strand, counting down.
CCGTGTTTGGCGCGGATCCTTGGGTTTAATCTGCGCAAGAAAAGACGAGAGCGGACAGAAGAGGTTCATCACCGGGGGGGGGCCCTCTCAGCGTCTCCAATGAAGTGGACCTGTCATTGATACAAGAATTGTCTGGGGCCGCACCGGTGTTACCAAATCACATTATTCTGGGGGGGGGGGGCCTCCTTTTGTAGCATAAATCCCCGCCCCCCCCATGACGCCTGTCATGTGACACCAGGCCTAGGCAAAGATCACATGGTGTCACTCGCCTTCCCCCAAATCCAGCACAGGTTTCCTCTCCACTGGGACTGCTGGACCATTCAGGTTTTACCCGCAGCAACGGCACCATGGCCAATAAGGAAACCTCTTCCCTGATTGGTGCAGCTTCACTGTGCCTGAGCTGAGCCCTCCCCCCTGCTGCTGCTGTTTCTTACCTGACTCGTCGTGTCTCTGTGTCAGTGCCCAGCCCCTGAGGATCCAGTGTCCCCTGTGCACTCATCACTCTCAAGTAGAGCATTCTGTGTTGCCCAGTGACCCCCCAAAAGCATTATGTTCCACCCAGTGGCCCCCAGAGCATTTTGTGTCTACCGGTGAGCTCCAGAGCATCCTGTGTCACCTGGTGACTCCCCCCCCACCCCAAGTATCCAGTGTCAATCTGTGACCCCCCGAAGAGCACCCCCCCCCCCAGAGCACCCTGTGTCACCCGGTGACCCCCAGAGCATCCTTTGTCAACCGGGCCTCCCCCCTTCCCCAGAGCATCCTATGTTCCCCCCAGAGCATCCTATGTCTGAGTCCCGCCCCCCCCCCCAGGCATCCTGTGCCACCAATGATTCCCCTTCCCCCTCCAAGCATACTGTGACTCCCCCTCCCCAGCGAATTCTATGTCACCCCGGTGACCCCACACAGCATTCTGTTTCACCCGGTGACCCCCCCCCCCCCAGAGCATTCCTCCCCAAGAGCATTATGTGTCTCCCCTAGAGAATCCTGTGTCAGCCAGTGATTCCCCCCCAAAGAATTCTGTGCAACCCAGTGACCCCCCATGAGTATTCTCCCCAGTGACAATGCCCCCCCAGCATACTGTGTCACCCGGTGACCCCCAGAGCATCCTATGTTGTCCCCCCCCCCCCAGAAGCATTCTGTGTCACCCAGTGACTCCCTCCCCTAGAGAATCCTGTGTCAGCCAGTGATCCCCCCCCCAAGAACATTCTGTGTCACCTTATTACCCTCAGAGCATCCTATGTTGTCGCCCCCCCCCCCCCAGAAGCATTCTCTGTCACCCAGTGACTTCCTCCCCTAGAGAATCCTGTGTCACCCAGTGATTGATTCCCCCCCCCCCCCCCCCAAGGACATTCTGTGTCACCTGGTGACCCCCACAGCAAATTGTGACCCTGAAGCATACTGAGTCACCTGGTAACCCTCAGCGCATCTTGGGTCACCCAGTGACTCCCCCATGAGTATCTATTTATGAAGGGATCTTTAATACTCCATCTAGCGCTGCCCTTCAGTTTTCAGACTACAGATTCCCCCCCATCCGTCTCTCCTGCACTCAGTCAGTCTCTTCCCACGTAGCGTGGTTGCCATGGCAGAACATTGTATATGCGTGTCTTGCAAGACAGACGGTTTCTTGCCAGGAGCTGCCGACTAAACAGGACCCAAGCCGCACTTTTACTGATACATAAACTAAGCGCCTATTGCTCGCCCCTAGAACGCGGGTTGCCCAAGGAAAGACCACCCACCACATCTCCTGAACTTGGATCTCCTTGTGTTTTCCCACCTTTTGATAAAAGTACATTTCTTATCTGCAGACTTAGAGGGGTTCCCTGTAGAGATTTAGAGTGTAAGCCCACGTGTTCAAGGAAACACACGGGTCGCACAAGGGAAGATCGCCCATGGCATCCTGAACTTGGATCCACTTCATGTGTCCCCGACTTTATAAAAGTACATTTCTTATCTGGAAACCATCATATGCGGTGTAGGATGTCATACAGCTGTTGACCATGATAGGGCTCAGTGGGGCTCAACTTTAAACGGATTTAGATTGCATGCCCACGTGTTCCAGGAAAGACCCGGGGCTCCCAAGGGAAGACCGTCCACTGCGTCCTGAATTGGGGTCTCTTCATGTGTCCCTGACTTTATAAAAAATCCATTTCTTATCTGGGAACCATCATATGCTTTTGTAGGACGTCACACAGCTGGTGGCCATGATGAGGCTGTGAGGGGTTTCATTTTAAAGGGGTTTAGAGTGTAAGCCCACGTGTTCCAGGAAAGAAGTGGGATGCCCAATGGAAGACCGCCCACTGTGTCCTTGACTGGGATCTCTTCACCTTCTCCCAGTGAGTTTATAAAAGCCAATTTCCAATCTGGAAACAGTTGTAGGATGTCACACAGCTAGTGACTGATGGAACTTAGAGGGGTTCTCTTTTAAAGGTATTTAGAGTGCAAGCCCACTTGTCCCAGGAAAGACCCAGGACGCCCAAGGGAAGACCGCCCACTATGTCCTGAACTTGGGTTGGTTCATGTGTTACCAAAAGTTAATTTCTTATCTGATAACCATCATATCCTTGGCCATATTGAGGCTGTAAGGGGTTTTATTTTAAAGGGGTTTAGCGTGTAAGCCCACTTGATCCAGGAAAGACCCGGGACGTCCAAGGGAAGATCATTCTCTGTGTCTTGGACTGAGATTTCTTCACATCTTCCTGGGGACTTTTATAAAAGTCCATTTATTATCCTATGCTTTGTAGGACATCACACAGCTGTTGGCCATGAAGGACCTGGGAAGCCCAATGGGATTGGGATCTCTTCACGTGTGTTTACTTTATACATTTCTTATCTGGAAACCATCGTACCCGTTGTAGGACGTCATACAGCTGGCACCCATGATGAGACATAAAGGGGTTCCCTAAAGAGCTTTACAGTGCAAGCCCACGTGTTCAAGGGAAGACCTGGCACGCCCAAGGGAAGACCTAGGACACCCAAGGGAAGGCCACCCAATGGAAGATCTAGGACACCCAAGGGAAGGCCACCCAATGGAAGATCTAGGACACCCAAGGGAAGGCCACCCAATGGAAGATCTAGGACACCCAAGGGAAGGCCACCCAATGGAAGATCTAGGACACCCAAGGGAAGGCCACCCAATGGAAGATCTAGGACACCCAAGGGAAGGCCACCCAATGGAAGATCTAGGACACCCAAGGGAAGGCCACCCAAGGGAAGACCCGGGACGCCCAAGGGAAGACCGCCCACTATGTCCTGAACTTGGATCGGTTCATATGTTCCCAACTTTATAAAAAGTTAATTTCTTATCTGATAACCATCATATCCTTTTGTAGGAAGTCACACAGCTGGTGGCCATATTGAGGCTGTAAGGGGTTTTATTTTAAAGGGGTTTAGAGTGTAAGCCCACTTGATCCAGGAAAGACCCAGGACGTCCAAGGGAAGATCATTTTCTGTGTCTTGGACTGAGATTCCTTTACATCTTCCTGGGGACTTTTATAAAAGTCAATTTATTATCCTATGCTTTGTAGGACATCACACAGCTGTTGGCCATGAAAGACCTGGGAAGCCCAATGGGATTGGGATCTCTTCACGTGTGTTTACTTTATACATTTCTTATCTGGAAACCATCGTACCCGTTGTAGGACGTCATACAGCTGGCACCCATGATGAGACATAAAGGGGTTCCCTAAAGAGCTTTACAGTGCAAGCCCACGTGTTTAAGGGAAGACCTGGCACGCCCAAGGGCAGGCCGCCCAAGGGAAGACCTGGCATGCCCAAGACCGCCCATGGCATCCTGAACTTGGATCCCTTCATGTGTTCCCAACTTTCTAAAAGAACATTTCTTATCTGGAAACCATCATATGCTGTGAAGGACATCACACACAGCTGGTTGCCATGATGACATTGTGAGAGGTTCCCCTTTTTAATGGGGTTTAGAGTGTAAGCCCACTTGACTTAGGAAAGCCTCGGAAAACCCAAGGGAAGACCGCCCTCCACGTCCTGGACTGGGATCTCATCACGTGTACTCGGGGACTTTTATAAAAGTAAATTTCGTTATCTGGAAAATGTGGTATGATTTGTAGGAGGTCTCGAAACTGGTGGTCACAATGGGGCTTGGAGGTTGTTCCCTTTAGAGGAGATTTAGAGTGTAAGCCCACGTGTTCAAGGGAAGACCGCTCATGGCCGCCTGAACTTGGATCACTTCATGTGACCCCGACTTTATAAAGGTACATTTCTTATCTCGAAACCATCATATGCTTTGTAGGATGTCAACTGTTGACCACGATGGGGCTCAGTGGGGTTTCCCTTTAAAGGGATTTAGAGTGCAAGCCCACGTGTTCTGGGAAGACTGTCCACTGCGCCCTGGACTTGGATATCTTCACGTGTTCCCGACTTTATAAAAGTATGTTTTCTGTAGACCATCATATGCTTTGCAGGACGTCGCACAACTGGTGACCACGATGGGGCTCAGTGGGGTTCCCCTTTAAAGGGATTTAGAAAGCAAGCCCACGTGTTCCAGAAATGGCCTGGGACACCTAAGGGAAGACCGGCCTGTGCTGGGATCTTTTCACATCTTCCCAGGCACTTTATTTTAAAGTCAATTTCTTATCTGGAAACCATCATAAACTTTGTAGAACGTCACACAGCTGGTGGCCACTATGGCCTAGATTCACAAAGCGATTACGCCTGTGTAAATGTTGTTAGACAGGAGTAATTTCGATTTACGAGCGTTTTTACGCTAGTCGAAATCCTCAAACCATGAAAAGACACCTGCGTGCTAAATTTCGACTTTATTACGTGTTAGTACGCCTTCAGATCTACGCTGCCTGAAAATTGCGGCCACTGGGCGGACTTCCTGTTGTTTTTCACCTTCATGGTATGCTAATGAGCTTTTGCCTGGAATCCACAAAATTTCGCTCTTCAAACGCAATCTCTTACGGCACCTTTAGTCATCTTTTTTTTCCGTTTCACTATACCAGCTTTTTGCTGGTCTAATATTAGACAGCCCATGTTAAGTATGGCCGTCGTTCCCCTGTCCGCGTCGAATTTCAACGTTTTTCGATTTCTTTTATTATTTTTAACGTAAGTCGTCCGGGAATAGGAATGTTCGTAAACGCCGCTACTCAAACAACGAATGACGTCACGACGTGATTTCGCGCAATGCACGGCGGGAAATTCCTGAACAGAGCATGCGCAGTTCGATCGTCGCGGGGACGCGCTTAATTTAAATGCTTCACGCCCCCTACTCACGTATTTCGATTGCGCGGCGGAAAAAAAATACGATACAATAGCGTACGCGCAAAAAAACTACCTGAATTCGGCGTAGAGTCTGGTGATAGACGGCAGCGTAGCGTATTTCGATTACGCAGCGGAAGATTACATCTATGTGAATCTGCCCCTATGTGTCTCACTGGGGTTCCCCTTTAAAGGGATTTAGAGTGCAAGCCCACGTGTCCCGGGAAAAACCTGGGACACCCAAGGGAAGACCGTCCACTGCGCCCTGGACTTGGATCTCTTCATGTGTTCCTGACCTTTATAAAAGTATGTTTCTTATCTGAAGACCATCATATGCTTTGTAGGACGTCACACAGCTGGTGACCACGATGAGGCTGAGAGGGGTTCCCCTTTAATGGGGTTTAGAGTGCAAGCCCACTTGTCCCGGGAAAAACCTGGAATGCCCAAGGGAAGACCATCCACTGTGCCCTGGACTTGGATCTCTTTGCATGTTCTCCACTTTCTAAAAGTATGTTTCTTATCTGTGGTCCATGTAGGACGTCACACACAGGGTGGCCATGATGAGGTTCAGTGGGGTTCCCCTTTAAAGGGATTCAGAGTGTAAGCCCACGTGTTCCAGAGACGACCACCCTCTGCCTCATGGACTGAGATCTCTTCATGTTTTCCCGACTTTATCAAAGTGAATTTCTTATCTGGAAACGATTGTACACTTTTTGTAGGACGTCACACAGCCGGTGGCCATGATGAGGCTCAGTTGGGTTCCCCTTTAAAGGGATTTAGAGTGCAAGCCCACGTGTCGCCCTCTCCGCCGTGGGAGAACATGCGATTTTTTTATTTTTGCTGTGCCTCGCTCTGCTGTTTTGGCCGTGGGTGGAGGAATTATTTCGTTTTCCCCTGCGTTCTATAATTAGATCTAATGAGATGATGTCATTGTGTGCCGTGTGAGCAGACGAAAGGGGGAAGCACGTGGAAATGGGCGCCCTCGCTGCCCGCCCACACCGCGCCTGCTAAGACCTGCTCCAACCTGGGAACGGAGAGCCGATATCAAGGCAGAGCAACCCCTCCCCCACATCACACACCTTACGCCATCTTGATCCCGCACAGCACAGAGCAGCCCGGTTCCGGTTTGTTGGGTATCGTCGGAGATTTGGACCATCGGACAATCTCACCCTCCAAAGGTGCCGATTGCCCACCACACCCGCCATATAGAGACCTTAAACTCTCCCTTTTTTTTTTGGGTCTCCTCGGTTGCGCCGTCCCCTCCTTCCTCCCCTCCCGTCGACCTCCTGGACTTGGCGAAGCGTGGATAAAGTTTTGGCGTTAATGACGGGACGCGATTTTCACGCTGTGTACACGCTCTGCCGCTTCTTATTAGACACAGACCGTCGCCCCGCGGAGCTGACGCTGCACTTTTGCTGCCTCGTCTGCCCCCCCCTTCGCTGTTTGTCTAAAGGCTTATCGGCCTGTGGGCCCGCCGCTACTCACCTGACTGCCAGCAATCGGGCGCTCGTGCCAAACGGCCAAAAATTTCCACTGCGTACTCAAAGCTGAACTCCGGGGCAAAAAAACCCCCTTTAAATATATTCCTCAAGAATTGGAATATAAATCCACTTTATGTGCACCAAATTACTTTGCAAACCGAGATATTACCTTGCAGAAGTGACATCATCCATGTGCTGTACATAGCCTGTGCAGAGAGCTGAACTGTGGGCGGGGACCATCAGGCTCCACCCACTACAGAAGACCAGGGGGCAGAGACTAGACCAACCACCCTGCACAACAGGGGGAGAGCAGAGCCGTGGCAGGGGCCCAGCAGGCTCCACCCACTACAGGAGCCCAGGAGGCAGAGAGTAGAGCAGTCTCTCTGCACTAGAAGAAAGAGCAGAGCTTTGGGAGGGGCCCAGCAGGCTCCACCCACTACAGGAGCCCAGGAGGGGGCGGAGACTTGACTAGTCGCCCTGACAGAGAGGGCAAAGCTGTGGGAGTGGCCCAGCAGGAGGGGGTGGAGACTAGACCAGTCACCCTATACTAGAAGAGAGTAGAGCCCAGGGTGGAGACCAGTAAGCTCCACCCACTTTAGGAGCTCAGGAGGGGGCGGAGACTAGACCAGTCACCCTGCACTAGAAGAGAGCAGAGCTGTGGGTGGGGGGGCTTCTCTGGTCTTTCAGAAGAGGTCATTGTGGTAAGGGGGAGGGGCTTCTCTGGTCTTTCAGGAGAGGTCAGTGTGAGCAGGGGGAGGGGCTTCTCTGTTTCAGGATCATGAGAGGTCAGTGTGGACAGGGGGAGGGGCTTCTCTGTTCAGGATCATGAGAGGTCAGTGTGGACAGGGGGAGGGGCTTCTCTGTTCTTTCAGGATCATGAGAGGTCGGTGTGGACAGGGGGAGGGGCTTCTCTGGTCTTTCAGGATCATGAGAGGTCAATGTGGGCAGGGGAGGGGCTTCTCTGGTCTTTCAGGATCATGAGAGGTCAGTGTGAGCAGGGGGAGGGGCTTCTATGGTCTTTCAGGAAAATGAGAGGTCATTGTGGGCAGGGGGAGGGGCTTCTCTGGTCTTTCAGGAAAATGAGAGGTCAGTGTGGGTAGGGGGCTTCTCTGGTCTTTCAGGAAAATGAGAGGTCGGTGTGGTCAGGGGAGGGGCTTCTCTGGTCTTTCAGGATCATGAGAGGTCTGTGTGGTCAGGGGGAGGGGCTTCTCTGGTCTTTCAGGAAAATGAGAGGTCGGTGTGGTCAGGGGAGGGGCTTCTCTGGGCTTTCAGGATCATGAGAGGTCTGTGTGGTCAGGGGGAGGGGCTTCTCTGGTCTTTCAGGAAAATGAGAGGTCGGTGTGGGCAGGGGGAGGGGCTTCTCTGGTCTTTCAGGATCATGAGAGGTCAGTGTGAGCAGGGGGAGGGGCTTCTCTGGTCTTTCAGGAAAATGAGAGGTCGGTGTGGGCAGGGGGAGGAGCTTCTCTGGTCTTTCAGGATCATGAGAGGTCAGTGTGGGCAGGGGGGGGGCTTCCCTGGTCTTTCAGGAAAATGAGAGGTCAGTGTGGTCAGGGGAGGGGCTTCTCTGTTCATTCAGGATCATGAGAGGTCAGTGTGGGCAGGGGGAGGGGCTTCTCTGTTCTTTCAGGACCATGAGAGGTCAGTGTGGGCAGGGGGAGGGGCTTCTCTGGTCTTTCAGGATCATGAAGGTCAGTTTGGGCAGGGGAGGGGCTTCTCTGGTCTTTCAGGATCATGAGAGGTCAGTGTGAGCAGGGGGAGGGGCTTCTATGGTCTTTCAGGAAAATGAGAGGTCATTGTGGGCAGGGGGAGGGGCTTCTCTGGTCTTTCAGGAAAATGAGAGGTCAGTGTGGGAGGGTGTGGGGGGGCTTCTCTGGTCTTTCAGGAAAATGAGAGGTCGGTGTGGTCAGGGGAGGGGCTTCTCTGGTCTTTCAGGAAAATGAGAGGTCGGTGTGGTCAGGGGGAGGGGCTTCTCTGGTCTTTCAGGATCATGAGAGGTCAGTGTGGGCAGGGGGAGGGGCTTCTCTGGTCTTTCAGGATCATGAGAGGTCAGTTTGGGCGTCGCCAGGAGGTGGGACCATGACACCTGGTGTCCGAAAAGTGTTGTCACTGTCCTTGGGGTTAGTGGAGATCACAATAAAATAAAACGTCTTTACAAACCCCGTTTTTTTTGGGGGGGGGGGGTTGCCCTTTTAAGAAAAATGCCAGCTAGAATCCGGTTGCCATGGGAGACGTAAACATTTTGGCACACACCGGTTGTCATGAATAAAACCATTGTCAGAAGTGGAGTTCTGCCGATACCAGCGCACACCTCTGTCTGCCCCCCCCCTCCCCCGTTCTTTCGGTGACACGCTCTTGAAATGTGTCCTCTGGAGAGGAGGGGGGGGGGTCACATTTGTGTCACCAGCTGTCACCGGTATGAACTGGACGGGTTTCGCCCGCAGCGCAGATTACAATCGCACACCTCTTCAGATCTGGCTGCACGCCAAACGCCGCCGTCTTCAGAGGCCACTTTACTGCGAGTCCCTGCGGAGTCTCCGCCGCCGCCGCTAATTGGAGCCGTAAACGATTGGACGTGAAATCTTTCATTAATTCGTATTACACCCGACTCCGGGGCGGGGGATTCCGGGATTACACGCAACACGGGATCTCCTGGGGCAACGAATCGCACATCCGCCTGTTATTTGGGGATTCGGGGGCTCCTTTCTGTTTTGGAGGCGATTTTATGCAGAATTTTTAGATTTGGAATGATGACCTTTCATTGTTTCAATAAAATAATTTCCCTCCTTTTTTTTTTGTCTGCTACAATGTAACCTGAGCAAGCAATTCATCCCGAGCAAGCAATGTGTATTGGGATACAATGTAACCTGGGCAAGCAATGTGTGATGGGAAGCAATGTAACCTGGGCAAGCAATGTGTGATGGGATACAATGTAAATGGGCAACATGTGTGATGGGTACAATGTACCTGGGCAAGCAATGTGTGATGGATACAATGTAACCTGGGCAACAATGTGTGTGGGATCAATGTAACTGGGCAAGCATGTGTGATGGGATACAATGTAACCTGGGCAAGCAATGTTATGATAGGAACAATGTAACCTGGGCAAGCAATGTGTGATGGGATACAATGTAAACTGGGCAACAATGTGTGATGGGAAGCAATGTAACCTGGCAAGCATGTGTGATGGGAAGCAATGTAACCTGAGCAAGCAATGTGTGGTGGATACAATGATCCTGGGCAACAATGTGTGTGGGAACAATGTAACTGGGCAAGCAATGTTATGATAGGAAGCAATGTAACCTGGCAAGCAATGTGTGATGGGAAGCATGTGTGATGGGAAGCAATGTAACCTGGGCAAGCAATGGGATGGGAACAATGTAACCTGGGCAAGCAATGTGTGATGGGAAGCAATGTAACCTGAGCAAGCATGTGTGATGGGAAGCAATGTAACATGGGCAAGCAATGTGTGATTGGAAGCAATGTAACCTGGGCAACAATGTGTGATGGGAAGCAATGTAACCTGGGCAAGCATGTGTGATGGAAGCAATGTAACCTGGGCAAGCAATGGGATGGGAACAATGTGTATGGGAAGCAATGTGTGATGGGAAGCAATGTGTGATGGAAGCAATGTGTGATGGGAAGCAAGTGTGTGTGGGAAGCAATGGGATGGGAACAATGTAACCTGGGCAAGCAATGTTATGATAGGAAGCAATGTAACCTGGGCAAGCAATGTGTGATGGGAAGCAATGTGTGATGGGAAGCAATGTAACCTGGGCAAGCAATGTGTGATGGGAAGCAATGTAACCTGGGCAAGCAATGTGTGATGGGAAGCAATGTAACCTGAGCAAGCAATGTGTGATGGGAAGCAATGTAACCTGGGCAAGCAATGTGTGATTGGAAGCAATGTAACCTGGGCAAGCAATGTGTGATGGGAAGCAATGTAACCTGGGCAAGCAATGTGTGATTGGAAGCAATGTAACCTGGGCAAGCAATGTGTGATGGGAAGCAATGTGTGATGGGAAGCAATGTGTGATGGGAAGCAATGTGTGATGGGAAGCAATGTGTGATGGGAAGCAATGTGTGATGGGAAGCAATGTGTGATGGGAAGCAATGTAACCTGGGCAAGCAATGTTATGATAGGAAGCAATGTAACCTGGGCAAGTAATGTGTGATGGGATACAATGTGTGATGGGAAGCAATGTGTGATGGGAAGCAATGTAACCTGAGCAAGCAATGTGTGATGGGAAGCAATGTAACCTGGGCAAGCAATGTGTGATGGGAAGCAATGTGTGATGGGAAGCAATGTGTGATGGGAAGCAATGTAACCTGGGCAAGCAATGTTATGATAGGAAGCAATGTAACCTGGGCAAGCAATGTGTGATGGGAAGCAATGTGTGATGGGAAGCAATGTAACCTGGGCAAGCAATGTGTGATGGGATACAATGTAACCTGGGCAAGCAATGTGTGATGGGAAGCAATGTAACCTGGGCAAGCAATGTGTGATGGGATACAATGTAACCTGGGCAAGCAATGTGTGATGGGAAGCAATGTAACCTGGGCAAGCAATGTGTGATGGGATACAATGTAACCTGGGCAAGCAATGTGTGATGGGATACAATGTAACCTGGGCAAGCAATGTGTGATGGGATACAATGTAACTTGGGCAAGCAATGTGTGATGGGAAGCAATGTAACCTGGGCAAGCAATGTGTGATGGGATACAATGTAACCTGGGCAAGCAATGTGTGATGGGATACAATGTAACCTGGGCAAGCAATGTGTGATGGGAAGCAATGTAACCTGGGCAAGCAATGTGTGATGGGATACAATGTAACCTGGGCAAGCAATGTGTGATGGGATACAATGTAACCTGGGCAAGCAATGTGTGATGGGATACAATGTAACCTGGGCAAGCAATGTGTGATGGGATACAATGTAACCTGGGCAAGCAATGTGTGATGGGATACAATGTAACCTGGGCAAGCAATGTGTGATGGGAAGCAATGTAACCTGGGCAAGCAATGCAGGCAATGAGCATCCGGGGATGGAGAGATCGGCAGTTATCTCGTGCTGTAACAGAGCGGGGTCCCTCTAGGGCGGCTCCCCCACACCAGGACTGTCCCAGACAGAATCTGTCAGTCCCGGGGCCCGACCACACTGGGAGCCGTCATGTCAAGCGTCTGCAGAGCTTCCATCTCACTAAAGAAGTGCTGAGGAAAGCAAAGTGTCCTCTGTGTCATTAGAATTGTGAATCATTTTAGAATGTACTCTTTATCTCAATGATTCAGAGTCTGTGTATGGGATGGGGGAGGGTGTCCTGCATCTGACAGGACCGACCTGTAAAGCCCCCCCCCCCCCCCCCAATATAGAGGCAATTCCCGGCACTCACCGTCACCGGCCATAAACCGAACTCTTGGCGGAGAATGACCCCCATTCCAAAAAAATATGGCCCCTTCCCTTCCAGGAAGTGATTTTATTACTTTATGGTTGTCACAGATTGATTGTAAAACAATTAACCAAAAAAAAGTATTCACACTTTTTCCACCTTTGTTATGTTACGGCCTTATTCCAAAATTGATTCAATTCACTATTTTCCTAAAAATTCTACAAACAATCCCCCATAATGACAACATGAGAGAAGTCCTCCCACGTATACAAGTTTCACAGGCTCCTCCCACGTACACAAGTTTCACAGGCTCCTCCCACGTACACAAGTTTCACATGCTTCTCCCATGTACAGGATTCACAGGCTCCTCCCACGTATACAAGTTTCACAGGCTCCTCCCACGTACACAAGTTTCACAGGCTCCTCCCACGTACACAAGTTTCACATGCTTCTCCCATGTACAGGATTCACAGGCTCCTCCCACGTACACAAGTTTCACAGGCTCCTCCCACGTACACAAGTTTCACAGGCTCCTCCCACGTACACAAGTTTCACAGGCTTCTCACACGTACAGGATTCACAGGCTCCTCCCACGTACAAAGGTTTCACAGGCTCCTCCCACGTACACAAGTTTCACAGGCTCCTGCCACGTACACAAGTATCACAGGCTCCTCCCACGTACATAGGTATCACAGGCTCCTCCCACGTACATAGGTATCACAGGCTCCTCCCGCGTACATAAGTTTCACAGGCTCCTCCCGCGTACATAGGTTTCACAGGCTCCTCCCGCGTACATAAGTTTCACAGGCTCCTCCCACGTACACAAGTTTCACAGGCTCCTCCCACGTACACAAGTTTCACAGGCTCCTCCCACGTACACAAGTTTCACAGGCTCCTCCCACGTACACAAGTTTCACAGGCTCCTCCCACGTACACAAGTTTCACAGGCTCCTCCCACGTACACAAGTTTCACAGGCTCCTCCCACGTACACAAGTTTCACAGGCTCCTCCCACGTACACAAGTTTCACAGGCTCCTCCCACGTACACAAGTTTCACAGGCTTCTCACACGTACAGGATTCACAGGCTCCTCCCACGTACAAAGGTTTCACAGGCTCCTCCCACGTACACAAGTTTCACAGGCTCCTCCCACGTACACAAGTTTCACAGGCTCCTGCCACGTACACAAGTATCACAGGCTCCTCCCACGTACATAGGTATCACAGGCTCCTCCCACGTACATAGGTATCACAGGCTCCTCCCGCGTACATAAGTTTCACAGGCTCCTCCCGCGTACATAAGTTTCACAGGCTCCTCCCGCGTACATAAGTTTCACAGGCTCCTCCCGCGTACATAAGTTTCACAGGCTCCTCCCGCGTACATAAGTTTCACAGTCTCCTCCCGCGTACATAAGTTTCACAGGCTCCTCCCGCGTACATAAGTTTCACAGGCTCCTCCCGCGTACATAAGTTTCACAGGCTCCTCCCGCGTACATAGGTATCACAGGCTCCTCCAGCGTACATAGGTATCACAGGCTCCTCCCACGTACATAGGTATCACAGGCTCCTCCCACGTACATAGGCATCACAGGCTCCTCCCACGTACATAGGTATCTCAGGCTCCTCCCACGTACATAGGTATCACAGGCTCCTCCCACGTGCATAGGTATCACAGTCTCCTCCCAGGCGCATAGGTATCACAGGCTCCTCCCAGGCGCATAAGTATCACAGGCTCCTCCCAGGCGCATAAGTATCACAGGCTCCTCCCAGGCGCATAAGTATCACAGGCTCCTCCCAGGCGCATAAGTATCACAGGCTCCTCCCTATATTATTATTGTTAATAAATTGATAACTGTTATTATTAATACAATTATTATTTTTACAATATTGTTTATTATTGTAATAATAACACGAATAGTAATATAAAAAATTATTATTGTTGTAATAATAAAATTATTTAACAATAATAATGTTGTTAATAAATGATAATGACTATTAATAATAATAATAGTCATCATCTTAGATTGTGAGCTCGCAGGAGCAAGGGCCCTTCTTTATTAAATTGTATTGTCGCACTTGGGATGAACATAGATCTACAGTCCGACAGCAAAGGTGACAAAAAAAAAACAAAAAAAACAAAAATTAAATAAAAAAATTGGGAAGACTTAATGGACTGCGCCGTCTTTTGTGCTGCCGTCACTTTTCTATGTTTCAATGTCATATAATAATAATAATATTTATTTATATTTTTTATTAACATTGCCTTTATTGGTATTATTATTAATAATAACCATAATATTAATATAAATAATTATTCTTATTATTTATTAACATTATCACTATTGGTATTATTATTACATTACTAATAACCACAATATTAATTAACAATATTATTGTTAATAGTTTAATATATTACTCATAATATAATAATGTTGTTAATATAACAATCCTCATTGATTTATTATTACCATCCATATTTATTCTTAATAATATTATTATTATTATTATTATTATTATTACTACTACCACCACTACTGCTAATAATAATACATTTTGTCATTTTATAATAAAATATTATTATTATTCATAAATCGAATGGTCAATACAGAATCCTTTCCTTCCCCCTCCTCAATCTCCGCTCTGCTTTATTTATAGTATACTATTTTTTTTTTACTTTTTTTTTTTTTTTTTTTTTTTTGTGATTTTGCTCCTTGTGGGTTGAACATTTTATGATTAATGAATGAAGTATTTTTCTTGTGTTTTTTTTTTTTTTATTGCACTTTGCCTTTCACTGGTAAAGCCCCTGTTCACTGAAAATAAAAAAGTCTTTGTTCCCGAGGAGACCGCAACTTCCATCACAATGACCTCCTTTATACCTTTTTACCTACAGGGAGATATAAAAACAACCCCAATGAAAGTTTTTTTTCTTTTTTATTGCAGGATACTTTTTACTTCCCATACTTGATATTTTTTAAATTAAAGAAAAGGGGACTGCAAATCGTACTGCACACCCTTTCTTTGGATATTTTTGCTTCTTACCTATAGGGGAAAAATAACCCAAATAAACCTTTTCTCACCTCTCATATCGCTGTGTACTTTATCCTGTACAGACTAGACATTGCTTTTCCAAAAAAAAAAAAAAATCTGTCCGCAAGGAACTCAATACAACCCTTTATTTTATAACCTTTGCTTCTATACTACAGGAAAAAAATAAAAACAACCCATTTTTTTTATTATTTTATTTATTACAGCATTCGTTTTGTTGTAATAGCCTACATATACAGTACATATTGCACAATGCTGTAAATGTTGGCTGTTAAAAAAATAAATAAAAATAAAACACACATAAAAAAAAAAAGGCACAACTTTGTTTTGATCATTTTTTATTTATTTTTTAATAAATTGCATGATGTATACAGCACATATTGCACAATGCTGTACATGTTGGCTGTTAAAAAAAAAAAAAAGGCACAACTTTGTTTTGATAATTTTTTATTTATTTTTTAATAAATTGCATGATGTATACAGCACATATTGCACAATGATGTACACGTTGGCTGTTAAAAAAAATAGATACAAATAAAACGCACACAAAAAAAAATTAAAAAGGCACAACTTTGATTTGTTCATTTTTTATTTATTTTTTAATAAATTGCATGATGTATACAGCACATATTGCACAATTCTGTACATGTTGGCTGTTAAAAAAATAAATAAAAATAAAACACACATAAAAAAAAAAAAGGCACAACTTTGTTTTGATAATTTTTTATTTATTTTTTTAATAAATTGCATGATATATACAGCACATATTGCACAATGATGTACACGTTGGCTGTTAAAAAAAATAGATACAAATAAAACGCACACAAAAAAAAATTAAAAAGGAACAACTTTGATTTGTTCATTTTTTATTTATTTTTTAATAAATTGCATGATGTATACAGCACATATTGCACAATGTTGTAAATGTTGGCTGTTAAAAAAATAAATAAAAATAAAACACACATAAAAAAAAAAAAGGCACAACTTTGTTTTGATATATATATATATTTTTTTTTATAAATTGCATGATATATACAGCACGTATTGCACAATGCTGTACATGTTAGCTGTTTAAAAAAAAAAAAAAAAGACAATTTTGTTTTGATTTTTTTTTTTTATATAAATGGCATGATTTTGTGTACGTCAGCTGGTAATATATCAAAAAAGAAACACGTAATATTGGGGAAGATTAACTAGGGGTGACCAATAAAATGTATTTATTTTTTATATTTTTGTTCATTAGTTGTGTGCCGAGATAC
The DNA here is from genome assembly GCA_029574335.1 of Rana kukunoris. Classification (NCBI taxonomy): domain Eukaryota; kingdom Metazoa; phylum Chordata; class Amphibia; order Anura; family Ranidae; genus Rana; species Rana kukunoris. The sequence continues at coordinate 1,560,851 of CM056059.1, read as the reverse complement.
ATTACTCTTCCCTAATAAAACAAAAAACTTTATATATATATATATATATATATATATATATATATATATATATATATATATATATATATATGATGTGTATATATAGATAGATGGGGAGAGAGAGAGATATATATTTGTACCATTTATTGTACATTAGCTGGTAGTCTTAAAATAAAATTAAAAAAAACATTTTATTGCATAATTTACTGTATGCTAGCTGTTCATTTAAAAAATTATACAATTTAGTGTACATCTGCTCGAAATAAATTCAAAAAACACAATGTTTTTCCTAAAATTGTTAGCTGGTAGTCTTGAAAAATTAAATCAATTTAAAATAATATTTTATACTGTATGTGTTTGCAGTTAATAATAAAAATAACTTTGCTTTAATTGCCAAATTTACTGTAAGTTAGCTGTATGTGTGTATATATGTGTGTATATATATATGTGTGTGTGTGTGTGTGTGTGTATATATATATATATATATATATTATATATATATATATATATATATATACATTTTTTTTTTTAAACTTTGCCTGAATTGCCAAATTTACAGTATGTTAACTGCTATTAAAAAAAAAAAAAACATTCAGTAAATTTGGCAATTAAAAACAAAGTATTTTTTATTTATTTTTTATATATAAATACCAGTTAACATACAGAACATTTGGCAATTAAAGCAAAGATTTATATGATTTTTTTTTTTTTTAATATAAATCTTTGCTTTAATTGCCAAGTTTACTGTATGTTACCTTTTGTTATTTAAATAAAATAATAATAATATATATATACAAAGTTAAAAGTTTATTTTTGTATACTGTATGAGTTAGCGGTTAAAAAATTAATAAATAATAATAAAAAATAAATAAAAGTGTGTGTTGTGTTCCTGGGAAAGATGGCTGTTTGACTTGAGGCGAGAGGCACAAGAGGCTCTTGTTTTATGTCGGTCGGTCGGTCGGCGTCTCAGTTGGAAAAGAATGGTGTTGTGGAACAGCTGCAGCGTGTAGCGCCCCCCCCCTCCTCCCCTCCCCCCCCTCCCCCTGTGATGGGATGAGAGGGAGGCAGTCAGGGGGTGGAGGAGGTTTGGTTTTGAATAGTCTCGGCAGTGCAGGCTGTGACTTCCTGTGTGCGGAGTAGAAGGCTGGCAGCGTGCAGCTTCTTTCCTTTTCTCTTCGTCTCTCTCAGGGGGGGGGTACCAGCGGATAAAACCTCCTGGATCTAGAAAAGTTGGCGGGGCGAGCGACCCGGGGGGAGAGCGCCCGACCCACCGCCATCTGACTTCTGATTGGATATGTCTCGGATCGAGCCCTTCACAAGAGATCGAGCCAAGGAGTCACCCAAGGTCAGTTTCTCCCCCTCACCCCCCACTTTTATTCTTTTGTCCTCGCCGTTGGTTTGGGGGGTTCCCTCGGAGAACGACCCCCCCAAATCCGTGTCCCAGGATTCCCTCTGCTTTTGTTGTTTAGCCTCCTGAGGAGGTCACCGCCATCTGTCACTTGGCTGGAACCCGCTTCGTGGCCGCCCCGTGGTCGGAGGTTCCGGGGGGTGGTCCGGCAGAGCGGGGGTTAAAGGGGAAATCTCAGCGGGTGGAGAAGAGGAGCGGCGGAGGTCGGGATGGTGAAGAGCGAGGAGGGCAGGTGGATTTCCTCACCACAAAGTACAACCCCCCTCCCCCCATCTATTGTTCCGGTGGTTGGAGATATCGTGAGGATATTGTTGGTCCGTTACGGGAAAATTGGACAACTCCGGTGCACCGGTCCGGGCTTCCCGCACTTCTGAGCCAACGTTGGGTCGTTTATATGACACGAGCGCAACACATGTTACAATCTGATTGTCCAATCTCCTTTAGATCTTCAACAAGTATTCTCCAGTCCTCGTCCTCATCCTCCAGTCCTCACCTTCTAGTCCTCATCCTCTAGTGCTCATCTTCTCGTCCTTGTCCTCTAATCCTCATCTTCTCATCTTCTAGTCCTCATCCTTCAGTCTTCATCCTCCAGTCCTCATCCTCCAGTCTTCATCCTCCAGTCTTCATCCTCCAGTCTTCATCCTCCAGTCTTCATCCTCCAGTCTTCATCCTCCAGTCTTCATCCTCCAGTCTTCATCGTCTAGTCTTCATCTTCTAATCCTCATCTTTTCGTCCTCGTCTTCTAGTCCTCGTCCTCTAGTCTTCGTCCTCCAGTCTTCATCCTCCAGTCTTCATCCTCCAGTCTTCATCCTCCAGTCCTCATCCTCCAGTCCTCATCTTCTAGTCCTCGTCTTCTAGTCCTCGTCTTCTAGTCCTCGTCTTCTAGTCCTCATCTTCATCTTCTAGTCCTCATCTTCTAGTCCTCATCTTCTAGTCCTCATCTTCTAGTCCTCATCTTCTAGTCTTCGTCCTCCAGTCTTCGTCCTCCAGTCCTTGTCCTCTCGTCCTCGTCTTCTAGTCCTCACCCTCGTCCAGTCCTCATATTACAAAGTTTGTTTAATCTGAAGTTGGTTGTACGGTCAGATTGTAACGTGTATGGAGAGCCTCCACTGACCACACATTGTCTGACGTAGACAGATTGTACCACGTGTGCTCTGTACAATCAGAGTTCTCCTGTAGGGTACAACCGAAACCGCCTTGTGATTTCATGTGTTAGATGCTGCATCATTTCTATCGTTTCCTCAATGTTGTCACCCCCATCGGGGGCACATGGGCTCGGCAGATCTTATCGTGTGTTGTGACTAATTGCAGAGTAATTGGACCAGTTTGTTGTGTCTGTGGGGTAGGTTGGGGCTGGGCAACTGTGCCCTCTTGGTGTGGAGACTGAGCAACTGTGCCCTCTTGGTGTGGACGGGCAACTGTGCCCTCTTGGGGTGGACGGGCAACTGTGCCCTCTTGGGTTGGACGGGCAACTGTGCCCTCTTGGTGTGGAGACTGAGCAACTGTGCCCTCTTGGTGTGGAGACTGAGCAACTGTGCCCTCTTGGGGTGGACGGGCAACTGTGCCCTCTTGGGGTGGACGGGCAACTGTGCCCTCTTGGGGTGGAGACTGAGCAACTGTGCCCTCTTGGGGTGGACGGGCAACTGTGCCCTCTTGGGGTGGACGGGCAACTGTGCCCTCTTGGGGTGGACTGGCAACTGTGCCCTCTTGGGGTGGACGGGCAACTGTGCCCTCTTGGGGTGGACGGGCAACTGTGCCCTCTTGGGGTGGAGGATGGGCAATTGTGGAGTGGAGGCAGTTCTATATCTCAGCTGTATTTTCAAATTGTAGGCCAGGTAGCTGTGATCTCTTGGAATGGAGGCTTGGGCAGCAGTGTCTTTTTTGGGGTGGAGATTGGACAGCTGTGCCCTTATGGGCATGATGCTGGACAGCTGTGCTCTCTCAGGTTTGGAGGCCGGCTGGGGCAGTTGTGTTCCTTCAGGGAGAATTCTGGGGCAGTTGTGTTCCCTCAGGGAGGATTCTGGGGCAGTTGTGTTCCCTCAGGGAGGATTCTGGGGCAGTTGTGTTCCCTCAGGGAGGATTCTGGGGCAGTTGTGTTCCCTTAGGGAGGAGGCTGGGGCAGTTGTGTTCCCTCAGGGAGGAGGCTGGGGCAGTTGTGTTCCCTCAGGGAGGAGGCTGGGGCAATTGTGTTCCCTCAGGGAGGAGGCTGGGGCAGTTGTGTTCTCTCAGGGAGGAGGCTGGGGCAGTTGTGTTCTCTCAGGGAGGAGGCTGGGGCAGTTGTGTTCTCTCAGGGAGGAGGCTGAGGCAGTTGTGTTCTCTCAGGGAGGAGGCTGAGGCAGTTGTGTTCTCTCAGGGAGGAGGCTGAGGCAGTTGTGTTCTCTCATGGAGGATTCTGGGGCAGTTGTGTTCTCTCAGGGAGGAGGCTGGGGCAGTTGTGTTCCCTCAGGGAGGAGGCTGGGGCAGTTGTGTTCCCTCAGGGAGGAGGCTGGGGCAGTTGTGTTCCCTCAGGGAGGAGGCTGGGGCAGTTGTGTTCCCTCAGGGAGGAGGCTGGGGCAGTTGTGTTCCCTCAGGGAGGAGGCTGGGGCAGTTGTGTTCTCTCAGGGAGGATTCTGGGGCAGTTGTGTTCTCTCAGGGAGGATTCTGGGGCAGTTGTGTTCTCTCAGGGGGAGCTGAGGCAGTTGTGTTCCCTCAGGAGGAGGTGGGGCAGTTGTGTTCCCTCAGGGAGGAGGCTGGGGCAGTTGTGTTCCCTCAGGGAGGAGGCTGGGGCAGTTGTGTTCCCTCAGGGAGGAGGCTGGGGCAGTTGTGTTCCCTCAGGGAGGAGGCTGGGGCAGTTGTGTTCCCTCAGGGGGAGGGGGGCTGGGGAGTTGTTGTTCCCTCAGGGAGGAGGCTGGGGCAGTTGTGTTCCTCAGGGAGGAGGCTGGGGCAGTTGTGTTCCCTCAGGGAGGAGGCTGGGGCAGTTGTGTTCCCTCAGGGAGGAGGCTGGGGCAGTTGTGTTCTCTCAGGGAGGAGGCTGAGGCAGTTGTGTTCCCTCAGGGAGGAGGCTGAGGCAGTTGTGTTCCCTCAGGGAGGAGGCTGGGGCAGTTGTGTTCCCTCAGGGAGGAGGCTGGGGCAGTTGTGTTCCCTCAGGGAGGAGGCTGAGGCAGTTGTGTTCTCTCAGGGAGGATTCTGGGGCAGTTGTGTTCTCTCAGGGAGGAAGCTGAGGCAGTTGTGTTCCCTCAGGGAGGAGGCTGGGGCAGTTGTGTTCCCTCAGGGAGGAGGCTGGGGCAGTTGTGTTCTCTCAGGGAGGATTCTGGGGCAGTTGTGTTCCCTCAGGGAGGATTCTGGGGCAGTTGTGTTCCCTCAGGGAGGAGGCTGGGGCAGTTGTTTTCCCTCAGGGAGGAGGCTGGGGCAGTTGTGTTCCCTCAGGGAGGATTCTGGGGCAGTCGTGTTCCCTCAGGGAGGATTCTGGGGCAGTTGTGTTCCCTCAGGGAGGATTCTGGGGCAGTTGTGTTCCCTCAGGGAGGAGGCTGGGGCAGTTGTGTTCCCTCAGGGAGGAGGCTGAGGCAGTTGTGTTCTCTCAGGGAGGATTCTGGGGCAGTTGTTTTCCCTCAGGGAGGAAGCTGAGGCAGTTGTGTTCCCTCAGGGAGGAGGCTGGGGCAGTTGTGTTCCCTCAGGGAGGAGGCTGAGGCAGTTGTGTTCTCTCAGGGAGGAGGCTGGGGCAGTTGTGTTCTCTCAGGGAGGAAGCTGAGGCAGTTGTGTTCCCTCAGGGAGGAGGCTGAGGCAGTTGTGTTCTCTCAGGGAGGATTCTGGGGCAGTTGTTTTCCCTCAGGGAGGAAGCTGAGGCAGTTGTGTTCCCTCAGGGAGGAGGCTGGGGCAGTTGTGTTCCCTCAGGGAGGAGGCTGAGGCAGTTGTGTTCTCTCAGGGAGGAGGCTGGGGCAGTTGTGTTCTCTCAGGGAGGAAGCTGAGGCAGTTGTGTTCCCTCAGGGAGGAGGCTGAGGCAGTTGTGTTCTCTCAGGGAGGATTCTGGGGCAGTTGTTTTCCCTCAGGGAGGAAGCTGAGGCAGTTGTGTTCTCTCAGGGAGGATTCTGGGGCAGTTGTGTTCTCTCAGGGAGGAAGCTCAGTTTTCCCTGCTGGGAGGAAGCTGAGGCAGTTGTGTTCAGGAGGAAGCTGAGGCAGTTGTGTTCCTCAGGGAGGAGGCTGGGGCAGTTGTGTTCCTCAGGGAGGAGGTTGTGCTGGGCAGGCTCAGGGAGGGGCAGTTATGTTCCCTCAGGGAGGAGGCTGGGGCAGTTGTGTTCCCTCAGGGAGGAGGCTGGGGCAGTTGTGTTCCCTCAGGGAGGAGGCTGAGGCAGTTGTGTTTCTTAAAGTGGAAGCCGGACAGCTGTGCTCTCTTGGAATTGAGGCCAGGCAGATTTGTGGTCACATTAGAGGCTGGGCCAGTTGGGTCCTTCAGATTCAGAACAAGGAGACCCAGCAGTGAGCTCCAAAGCAAGTTTTGGTGTCAGAGGCCAGGTCATCATATTAGAGGCCGGGCACTTAAATGCCATGTTTTTATACAAAATAGAGGCCGTGCACTTGGCAGGCTGAGCTGTCTGTTTAGAGGCCGGAGGTATGCCCACCAATGAGATTGCAAGCCACCCCCTTCATACAGCCCACCCCGGGGGGGCCACAAGGTCAGAGGAAGCTGTGAGCAGAGCACCACATGACAGGTCCTCTTTAGTTGCACAATGGCGGTGATGGGGTTAAGACGCAGGCAGCAGTTGTCTAAGGTTCCCTTTTTGGTGGGGGAGGGGTGGTGGGGGGGGGGGGGGTTCGGCCATTGTTGTCTGTCATGTATTTTTCGGAAGGACAGACACCAGCTTGGCTGAGACAATACAGCTGTCGTCTGCCGCCTTATCCCTGTCACTGGGCCCCCGGGGCCCCCCACCTCTCATTGCACTTGTGTGTGACAGATAAATATTTGACACCACGGGGAAGATATTTCAGGGGACGCGCTTCTTCTTTTTTAGTAATCCCGACCTGGAACGATCGAACGTTTAATACGAATATATAGTTCAGCTTCCTCTCTATGGCTAGAAGACCATGTGACTGCGACGGGGCCCCGGGGGCCTGTGTACGGGCGGCTTTCATCAAATATGTGGGTGGGGGGTATAGATTTGCAATGGGGGCCCCTAGTAGACTTTCTTTGGAAGGACCTTAACAGATTTCCCATAGAGGGGCCCTTGATTTGCTGTGGGGGCCCTAATAGAGTTTCTTTAAAGGGGCCCTTCATAGATTTGTGTATCTTTTCATGTGACAACACTGAAGAAATGACACTTTGTATCTACAATGTTGTGTAGTGAGTGTACATGGGGGGGGGGGGTGTACACAGGGGGAGGGGTGTCTTTGTATAACAAATAACTCAACACACAGCCATTAATGTCTAAACCGCTGGCAACAAAAGTCAGGACACCCCTGAGTAAAAATGTCCAAATTGGGCCCAATTAGCCATTTTCCCTCCTCCCCGGTGTCATGTGACTCGTTAGTGTTACAAGGTCTCAGGTGTGAATGGGGAGCAGGTGTGTTAAATTTGGTGTTATCGCTCTCAATCTCTCATACTGGTCACTGGAAGGACAACATGGCGCCTCATGGCAAAGAACTCTCTGAGGATCTGATATAAAGAAATGTGTCTCTACATAAAGATGGCCGAGGAGATAAGAAGATCGCCAAGACCCTAAAACTGAGGTGCAGCACGGTGGCCAAGACCATGCAGCGGTATAACAGGACGGGTTCCCCTCCCCCCGCCTCGCCATGGTTCACCAAAGAAGTTGAGGTCACGTGATCAGCGTCATATCCAGAGGTTGTCTTTGGGAAATAGACATATGAGGGCTGCCAGAGGTTGAAGGGGTGGGGGAGGGGTCAGCCTGTCAGTGCTCAGACCATACGCCGCACACTGCATCAAATTGGTCTCCAGAAGGAAGGAAGCCTCTTCTAAAGATGAGGCACAAGAAAGTTTTCTGAAGACCAGCAGACTAAGCACAGGGATTACTGGAACCACGTCCTGTGGTCTGATGAGACCAAGATAAACATATATGGTGTCAGGCGTGTGTGGCGGCAACCAGGTGAGGAGGACAAAGACACATGTGTCTTGCCTACAGTCAGGCATGGTGGTGGGAGTGTCATGGTCTGGGGCTGCATGAGTGCTGCAGACACTGGGGGGCTACAGATCATTGAGGGGACCTGTACTGTGACCTACTGAAGCAGAGCCCTTCAAAAACTGGACCTCAGGGTAGTATTCCAACATAACAACCCCAAACACATCTCCAAGACCACCACTGCCTTGCTAAAGAAGCTGAGGGTAAAGGTGATGGACTGGCCAAGCATGTCTCCAGACCTAAACCCTATTGAGCATCTGTGGGGCTCCTCAAACGGAAGGTGGAGGAGCGCAAAGTCTCCAACATCCACCAGCTCTGTGATGTCATCATGGAGGAGGGGAAGAGGACTCCAGAGACAACCTGTAAAAGCTCTGGTGACCTCCATGCCCAAGAGGGTTAAGGCAGTGCTGGAAAATAATGGTGGCCACACAAAATAATGACACTTTGGGCCCAATTTGGACATTTTCACTTAGGGGTGTACTCACTTTTGTTGCCAGCGGTTTAAACATTAATGGCGTTGAGTTATTTTGAGGGGACAGCAAATTTACACCGTTATACAAGCTGTACACTCACTACACAACATTGTAGCAAAGTGTCATTTCTTCAGTGTTGTCAGATGAAACGATACAAGAAAATATTTACAAAAATGTGGGGGGTGTACTTACTTTTGTGAGATACTGTATATTCATATGGAGATTATTTCCCATTGGATAAACTGATATATTGTCTGCCGGAGGTGGGATCATCTATGAAGACCTTACTCCTGATTCAACATCAATAGCTGGTACTGCCTGGGCGGATCATTTTATAGACCATTGGTACGTGATGTTACCAATGGTCTTTAAAATGATTCCCACAGGTAGTGATTGACTTTCATTCTGATTCATCGTCGATCACTATTACTACCTGTGTGAATCATCTTATAGACGATCAGGGGGGATATGAACTATATACACATTCATATGGTGATTATGTCCCACTAGATCATGTATTATACAGTCTGCCGGAGGTGGGATCATCTATGAAGGCCTTACTCCTGATTCATAGACAACTGCAAATACTTCCCGCATGAGTCGTCCTATAGCCAATCAGAGGAGAGCCAAACTATATATACATTATATTAGGGCTTTTTTTCTCAGAGAATAGGTGCAGGAACTCCCTCCTTCCGAGTCACCTCGTGTGTCCACCCCCTACCCACCTCCGAGCACCATTCCTTGGCTTCACCCCCTACCCACCTCCGAGCACCATTCCTTGGTTTCACCCCCTACCCACCTCTGAGCACCATTCCTTGGTTTCAACCCCTACCCACTTCCGAGCACCATTCCTTGGTTTCACCCCCTACCCACTTCCGAGCACCATTCCTTGGTTCCACTCCCTACCCACTTCCGAGCACCATTCCTTGGTTTCACCCCCTACCCGCCTCCAAGCACCATTCCTTGGTTTCACCCCCTACCCACCTCTGAGCACCATTCCTTAGTTTCACCCCCTACCCACCTCCGAGCACCATTCCTTGGTTTCACCCCCTACCCACCTCTGAGCACCATTCCTTGGTTTCACCCCCTACCCACCTCCGAGCACCATTCCTTGGTTTCACCCCCTACCCACTTCCGAGCACCATTCCTTGGTTTCACCCCCTACCCACCTCCAAGCACCATTCCTTGGTTTCACCCCCTACCCACTTCCGAGCACCATTCCTTGGTTTCACCCCCTACCCACTTCCAAGCACCATTCCTTGGTTTCATCCCCTACCCACCTCCGAGCACCATTCCTTGGTTTCACCCCCTACCCACTTCCAAGCACCATTCCTTGGTTTCACCCCCTACCCACCTCCAAGCACCATTCCTTGATTCCACCTCCTACCCACCTCTGAGCACCATCCCTTCTTTCCACCCCCTACTCACCTCCGAGCACCATCCCTTCGTTTCACCCCCTACCCACCTCCGAGCACCATTTCTTGGTTCCACTCCCTACCCACCTCCGAGCACCATTCCTTGGTTCCCCCCTACCCACCTCCGAGCACCATTCCTTGGTTCCCCCCTACCCACCTCCGAGCACCATTCCTTGGCTCCCCCCTACCCACCTCCGAGCACCATTCCTTGGTTCCCCCCTACCCACCTCCGAGCACCATTCCTTGGTTCCCCCCTACCCACCTCCGAGCACCATTCCTTGGCTCCCCCCTACCCACCTCCGAGCACCATTCCTTGGTTTCACCCCCTACCTACCTCTGAGCATTATTTTTTGGTTTTACCCCCTACCCATCTCCGATCACCATTCCTTGGTTTCACCCCCTACCCACCTCTGAGCCCCATTCCTTGGTTTCACCCCCTACCTACCTCACCATATGAATGTGTATATAGTATAGGCCCCTGGGCCAGGCTGCTATGGAAGTCATCACTGTGTTTTTGTTTCAGTTGTAGTTTCGGGGGGGGGGGGTGGGGGGCACTGGTCTTGGCGGTAGGATTGCCTCTGCGATAAAGCTGGAGGGTCTACACCAATTTGTGGTGGAGCCATGCCCTATCAGTTTTGGGGAGGGGGGCTATGTTTGGATTACGCACAGCGAGTACGTTTTTTTTGGTAACATCTTTCTTCTGCCAGCTGGTGAGATGATCTCTCATCCCCCACAGATAAGGAGTTAAAATACGCAAGAACTTGGAATTTCACAACCTGCCCTCAGTACAGCAGAAATGAGTCAGACGTGACGGGTTCCGGGACAGAGTTGAGGAGGTTGTGGGGTTGAAGGATCTGTCTGCCCAAAAGTGATACTTCTGTCATGGGTGGAGTCATCCATAGGCTCCTCGTACCTCATCGGTGAGCTTTCTTGGATCTGTTCATGCCCATCTTGGAGTTTCCAGGATAAATCCAGCAGGATGAATAGAATTGGCCCACAATGGTTGAGGCAGGCACACCAGCCCGGGAACTCGGCACAGAGATTTCGTAACTGGAGCATAAGAAACCGGTTTGGTTGGATTGACCCTTTGATCTTCAGAGATCCAGTAGAGATTCACTACTTCACGGCTTAGCTGTGGGGCTTGCTGTGTCACATGACCATAAGAGAGGTCCCATAGCCATCAGGGGGCCACCCCATGCCAGAAAGGACTCCAGTGATGGAAAGGGACACTCTAGTCCTCCAGGCTGGGGGTCAGGCATGAGACTATTAGTGGCCCTATAGCCATAGTGATAGAAAGGGACACCATAGTTCTCTAGGTTGGGGGTCAGGCATGAAATTGTTGGTGGACCTATAGCGATAGGAAGGAACACCCTAAGGTGGGGGTCAGGCATGAGGCTATTGGTGGCCCCATAGACATAGTGATAGGAAGGGACACCCTAGTTCTCTAGGTTGGGGGTCAGGCATGAGAATGTTGGTGGCCGTATAGTGATAGGAAGGGTGGGGGTCAGGCATGAGGCTGTTGATGGCCCCGTAGTCATGGTAATAGGAAAGGACACCCTAATTCTCTAGGTTGAGGATCAGGCATGAGGATGTTGGTGGCCCATAGCCAAAATAATAGAAAAGGATACCCTAGTTCTGTAGGCTGGGGGTCAGGGATGGGGCTTGTGGTGGCCCCCTAGTCATCAAGGTGGTCAACCATGCTGGGAAGGAGTCCATTGATGGCAAGGGGCACTCCAGTTCTCTAAGTTGGGGGTTAGGCATGAGGCTATTTGTAGCCCCTATAACCATAGTGATGAGAGGGAACACCCTAGTTCATGCTGGGATGGACCTGGAGGTCCTCCAGGTTGCGTGTCAGACAGAATGGTTATAACCCTATGCTATAAAAAAAAAAAATTGAAGTCTATACAGAAGGCCGAGGGGCCCCTCGGGGTAAGTAAGATTCAGTGGTGCCTTAGAAATTCAGATAGAGTTGGAGGTCTCTGAATGGGCCGGCCAGACCTAAAAGCACCGAGACGTCTGGCCACAATTACATGTTTCCCCAACACAATGACAGCACGGCAGAATGGTAATTATGGGGAGCTGCCTAGCTGAATCACAACCATGGAAGCCGGGAAAGTCATATTTAGGAGGGGTGGGGGAATGGTGTGAGATGTTGATGCTGTTCCACCCGACCTACAAACACTCTTCTGTCTGCTCAGGCATGTAGATTGATGACCTGATTGTGTATAACCATGGAGGGGCCGAGGGGTAGGCAGAAGAGGTGACCACCTTGGGTGCTTCAGGAGGAGGACACAAAAATGGCTGGACCTTCAACCTCTACTGCTTGCGTAGTCGGCACTGATGGGCATGAGAAAGGGAAGTACCTCAGCTGGAGGAACGGAAACATGGCTGAAGAGTGCAGGAGGATGCTGGAAAGCCATAGTAGAGGAGCTTCTTGATTTCTGGTACCCAACTGGTGGCTCAGGGACCAGTTTTTAGTGGGAGTGGGAGCAATGATTTGTAAAGGGGAAATAGAAATGATCTCTACTAGCTGCATTTATCATGTCCCCATTCACTCTCTGTCTTCTACAGTATGTCCTTGGTCTCCGACCAAACCTTCAACATGTCCTTCGTCTCCAACCAAACTTGTGGCATGCCGTGGTCTGCAACCAAACCTAGAGCATGCCCTTGGTCTCAAACTGAACTGCTGAATGTCCCTTGTCTCCAACCAAATCTGTAGTGTTTCCTTGCTCTCCAACCAAATACGAAGAGTGTCCTAGGTCTCCAACCAAATACGAAGAGTGTCCTAGGTCTCCAACCAAATACATAGCATGTCCTTGGTCTCCAACCAAATCTGTAGTGTGTCCTTGCTCTCCAACCAAATACGTAGCGTGTCCTTGGTCTCCAACCAAATACATAGCGTGTCCTTGGTCTCCAACCAAATACGTAGCGTGTCCTTGGTCTCCAACCAAATACGTAGCTTGTCCTTGGTCTCCAACCAAATACATAGCGTGTCCTTGGTCTCCAACCAAATACGTAGCGTGTCCTTGGTCTCCAACCAAATACGTAGCTTGTCCTTGGTCTCCAACCAAATACATAGCGTGTCCTTGGTCTCCAAACAAATATGTAGCGTGTCCTTGGTCTCCAACCAAATACGTAGCGTGTCCTAGGTCTCCAACCAAATACATAGCATGTCCTTGGTCTCCAACCAAATCTGTAGTGTGTCCTTGCTCTCCAACCAAATACGTAGCGTGTCCTTGGTCTCCAACCAAATACATAGCGTGTCCTTGGTCTCCAACCAAATACGTAGCGTGTCCTTGGTCTCCAACCAAATACGTAGCTTGTCCTTGGTCTCCAACCAAATACATAGCGTGTCCTTGGTCTCCAACCAAATACGTAGCGTGTCCTTGGTCTCCAACCAAATACGTAGCTTGTCCTTGGTCTCCAACGAAATACATATCGTGTCCTTGGTCTCCAACCAAATACGTAGCGTGTCCTTGGTCTCCAACCAAATACGTAGCGTGTCTTTGGTCTCCAACCAAATACTTAGCGTGTCCTTGGTCTCCAACCAAATACTTAGCGTGTCCTTGGTCTCCAACCAAATACGTAGCGTGTCCTTGGTCTCCAACCAAATACGTAGCGTGTCCTTGGTCTCCAACCAAATACGTAGCGTGTCCTTGGTCTCCAACCAAATACGTAGCGTGTCCTTGGTCTCCAACCAAATACGTAGCGTGTCCTTGGTCTCCAACCAAATACGTAGCGTGTCCTTGGTCTCCAACCAAATATGTAGCTTGTCCTTGGTCTCCAACCAAATACGTAGAGTGTCCTTGGTCTCCAACCAAATACGTAGCGTGTCCTTGGTCTCCAACCAAATACGTAGAGTGTCCTTGGTCTCCAACCAAATACGTAGCGTGTCCTTGGTCTCCAACCAAATACGTAGCGTGTCCTTGGTCTCCAACCAAATACGTAGCGTGTCCTTGGTCTCCAACCAAATACGTAGCGTGTCCTTGGTCTCCAACCAAATACGTAGCGTGTCCTTGGTCTCCAACCAAATACGTAGCGTGTCCTTGGTCTCCAACCAAATACGTAGCGTGTCCTTGGTCTCCAACCAAATATGTAGTGTGTCCTTGGTCTCCAACCAAATATGTAGCGTGTCCTTGGTCTCCAACCAAATACGTAGCGTGTCCCTGGTCTCCAACTAAATCTGTAGAGTGTTCTTGGTCTCCAACCAAATACATAGCATGTCCTTGGTCTCCAACCAAATCTGTAGTGTGTCCTTGCTCTCCAACCAAATACGTAGCGTGTCCTTGGTCTCCAACCAAATACATAGCGTGTCCTTGGTCTCCAACCAAATACGTAGCGTGTCCTTGGTCTCCAACCAAATACGTAGCTTGTCCTTGGTCTCCAACCAAATACATAGCGTGTCCTTGGTCTCCAACCAAATACGTAGCGTGTCCTTGGTCTCCAACCAAATACGTAGCTTGTCCTTGGTCTCCAACGAAATACATATCGTGTCCTTGGTCTCCAACCAAATACGTAGCGTGTCCTTGGTCTCCAACCAAATACGTAGCGTGTCTTTGGTCTCCAACCAAATACTTAGCGTGTCCTTGGTCTCCAACCAAATACTTAGCGTGTCCTTGGTCTCCAACCAAATACGTAGCGTGTCCTTGGTCTCCAACCAAATACGTAGCGTGTCCTTGGTCTCCAACCAAATACGTAGCGTGTCCTTGGTCTCCAACCAAATACGTAGCGTGTCCTTGGTCTCCAACCAAATACGTAGCGTGTCCTTGGTCTCCAACCAAATACGTAGCGTGTCCTTGGTCTCCAACCAAATATGTAGCTTGTCCTTGGTCTCCAACCAAATACGTAGAGTGTCCTTGGTCTCCAACCAAATACGTAGCGTGTCCTTGGTCTCCAACCAAATACGTAGAGTGTCCTTGGTCTCCAACCAAATACGTAGCGTGTCCTTGGTCTCCAACCAAATACGTAGCGTGTCCTTGGTCTCCAACCAAATACGTAGCGTGTCCTTGGTCTCCAACCAAATACGTAGCGTGTCCTTGGTCTCCAACCAAATACGTAGCGTGTCCTTGGTCTCCAACCAAATACGTAGCGTGTCCTTGGTCTCCAACCAAATACGTAGCGTGTCCTTGGTCTCCAACCAAATATGTAGTGTGTCCTTGGTCTCCAACCAAATATGTAGCGTGTCCTTGGTCTCCAACCAAATACGTAGCGTGTCCCTGGTCTCCAACTAAATCTGTAGAGTGTTCTTGGTCTCCAACCAAATATGTAGCGTGTCCTTGGTCTCCAACCAAATACGTAAAGTGTCCCTGGTCTCCAACTAAATCTGTAGAGTGTTCTTGGTCTCCAACCAAATATGTACAGTGTTCTTGGTCTCCAACCAAATATGTAGAGTGTTCTTGGTCTCCAACCAAATATGTAGCGTGTCCTTGGTCCCCAACCAAATATGTAGCGTGTCCTTGGTCTCCAACCAAATATGTAGCGTGTCCTTGGTCTCCAACCAAATACGTAGCGTGTCCTTGGTCTCCAACCAAAGACGTAGCGCATCCTTGGTCTCCAACCAAATACGTAGAGTGTCCTTGGTCTCCAACCAAAGACGTAGCTTGTCCTTGGTCTCCAACCAAATATGTAGAGTGTCCTTGGTCTCCAACCATAAACATAGCATTTCCTTGATCTCCAACCAAATACGTAGCTAGTCCGTGTAAGGCCTCGTACACACGATCAAATCTGTCTGCTGGAAACGGTCTGCTAGACCGTTTCAGCAGACAGATTCGATCGTGTGTACGGGCAAACAGATGGATTTGGCCACCCGACAGATTTCAAAGCATGCTTTGAAATCTGTCGGCTGGGAACCCGTCCGCCCGACATAGTATGCTAACCAGCAGACATGTCTCTTCTCGCACACGCGCCGAATGGTTTCGACGCATGCGCGGAAGTGTTTTACTTCCTGGTGCGGTGATGCGGCGGCGTCGTCAACGTCACCGACACGTCAACGCGCTGTCTGCTGGCGGGGATTTTGGTTTGGTCGTGTGTACACGCGAGCAAACCAAAATCCCAGCAGACAGATCTGTTCAAATCGGTCGGTCCGACCGATTTGAACAGATAGATTTACTCGTGTGTACGAGGCCTTAAAGTTGTTCTTGCTAATAAAATCAAATACCCTATCCTTGGCACCTCCTATAATGGACAGGAAATCAGGTGTGTCCGGGAAAATGCCTCCCCCCCAGCACTGCTGCTTTATCTTCCATTTGAGTCTACACAAGATATACGGTATATGGGACTGATGTTTCAGTTCTTTCAATTTTACTTTATTTTCGAGCATATCGGGAAACATACAGGGGGAAAATCATTCCATTGCTCACATTGCATCGTTTAACATTAAAACATCAACAGAAAGGAAAAAAAAAAAAAGGGAAACAAGCAACCCAAATCGATCCCATAGATCATAGACTTGTCTTTCATAATCGCATAACAAAAAGAGAGGGTATTTCTCTTTAAAAAAAAAAAAAAAAAAAACGTATCCTGTCCCTCTCCTACTGTCCTTTGTCCTGTCCTCTGAAGACCTGTGGGTCTGCCAGTGCCTTCCCCTCACCCCCTCTAGCCGAAAAGACCCCCTACCCTACAGGGATCATTATGTCCCCTACGGGGGGGGGGGTGGTCACTCCGGCCCTGCAATGTCCCCCTCTGCCCTTATATACCCCCCCTTCCCCAAACAATAGCAACAAAAGAGAAAAAAAAAAAAAAAGAGGAAAAAAATAAAATAAAAGAGAAAACACCTCCTCTCTCATCCTCCCTCCCCCCCCCACAACCCCAATCCCCCCTTTTAATCTACATCTATCAGGGCCCTCCCTTGTTCTGAGTATCTAAACTCATTCCACTCGGCCCACGTTTCAAGATATACTTTACGTTTCTGTCTGGAGGTCCATACCATGTCCTCCATTCTATTCATATCTTCTACTCTATTAAGCCACATCCTTACCGTTGGCGCCTGTGTCTGCTTCCACATCCCTGGAATACAGGCACGGGCGGCATTTAAAAGATGACAAACCATGGAATTCCTGTAACCCTTTATCATCGACGCCGAATCTTGCAATAGATAAAAGGGCCATTCGTCTGGTAATTTCTCTCTACTGAATTTCTGCACTATTCCCTGAACTCTTGTCCAAAAATGTAGAATCCTTGGGCACAACCACAAAATATGTAGTAAGGTTCCTTCTTGCTTACCGCACCTCCAACATCTGTCCGAGGTGTCTGGGTAGCACCTTTTTAATACTACCGGAGTACGATACCACTGAGATAAGATCTTATAATTCATCTCTTGTGTTTTCACACAGACTGACGATTCAAATGTATTCCGGAGTATTTTACTCTTTTGTTCTTCTGTAAAGGGTCTTCCCAGCTCCCTCTCCTACCTATTAAAAAAGGGGACCTGAAAGTCCTCCGTCGGTGCGTTCAGTAATTCACTAATTCTGGCAAGGGTGTGCCTGAGCACTCCGCTCCCACTGCAGTATCCCTCAAATCTTGTAAGTTTGCGTTCATAATTTATAGGGGGTTTCAGAGTATCCAAAAAGTGCCTCAGCTGTAATGCCCTCCAGATATCCAATTGGTAGGGAAGCCCACCTATTACCATTTCCCTCGTAGTATGCCATGAGCCTTCTTTCATAAACTGAGATACTTGTATCAGACCCTGATCTATTAATCCCCTGAAAGGTCCCTTCCTCAGCCCTGGTGCAAACTGTGGATTCCCCAGGATTGGATAAAGTGGCGAGTCCAACGTAGACAGTGTCCTTTTCACAATTAACCCATAGGCCACTTTCAATGTAGGGCCTATCAGTGGGTGTTTCTTAGTAAGTGGCGGCAAGTCTCTGTAACACCACGCTGCCAGGTGGAGTACACTACTACATTGAGCTTGTTCCAAGCCCGGCCATAGTTTCTCGCCGCTATGTCTCCCCCAGTCTATCAAACGGGTTAGAGTAGCCGCCTGGTAGTATCGAAAGATATCAGGGGCCGATACCCCTCCCTCTCGCTTTGGCAAACATAGTATATGGTTCCTAATTCTTGGACTTTTATTGGCCCAAATAAATTTATTGAAGATAGTTTGCGTCTGTCTAAGGAAGGATTTTGGGATAGCAATGGGGAGTGTCTGAAAGAGATACAGAAATTTTGGTAGTATGTTCATTTTAATAATGTTAACTCGTCCAAACCATGAATGAAACCCCTTTATCCATCCATCCAGAAGGACCCGTGTTTTCGTCAATAATGGTATAAAGTTAAGCCTGAAAACCTGTGTCAGGTCCGCCGGGATGGAGGTGCCCAGATATGTAAGTGACTTATCAGTCCATTTGAGTCTGTGCCTAGCTTTCAGGGACCGCATCTCCTCCTCCGGAATCCTCACCCCCATTGCTTCAGATTTATCATAATTTATCTTAAAATTTGATACGTCAGCGTATAGCTGCAATTCCTTTAGCAATTTGGGGAGGGATTCCGTCGGGTTGGATAAAGAGTACATCATATCATCCGCATAAGCGGAGATCTTGTATTCAGTACCCCCGCAAGACAGACCTTTGATATCTGGGTTCAGTCGAATTCTACTTAATAATGGTTCCACCGATAACGCAAATAGAAGAGGGGAGAGTGGGCATCCCTGTCTTGTCCCGTTTGAGAGCTTAAAAGATGGCGATAGTATTCCATTCACTCTGACCTGTGCCGTTGGGTGAGTATAGTTGCTTCTGATCCATTGTAGCATCTTGTTGCCGAACCCCATGTGTCCCAAAACCAGGAACATAAATTCCCAATTTATTCGATCGAAAGCCTTCTCGGCATCCGTACCGAGGAAGACACACGGGGTTCCGCAAGAGTCAGCCAAATGGATCAGATTCAGAACCTTAATCGTGTTATCCCTGGCTTCGCGAGTCTGCACAGATCCCACCTGATCTCTGTGAACGAGCCCAGTTATATATTGTTGTATGCGTGTTGCTAGGACTTTAGCAAAGAGCTTCAGGTCCTCATTTAGTAAGGAAATTGGTCTATAGCTATAGATGTTTCAGTTCTTGATGGAGGCTCAGGTTCTCAGGTCTGCACACCGGCTGCACCATCACAAGGTCAACCCATTAGGCTCCACCCATTATAGAACTTCCATTTTCAGGTGGACTGTCCCTTTAATGGGCTCAGTAGACGCCTGTGTCCGTGTGCTGCTGAGCAGGTGCGTGCGGAGATCCTCCGATCAGTTCGGAATTCTCCTCGTTTGATTAACATTTGCATGTGGTGGGCAAATGACAACATGCAAAGCATGCAGGAGCCGAGATTTAACGATGCCGATATTTTAACGCCCCCCCCACCCCACCCATCCCTCATCAGCATTAAACAAATCCTTTCAGTTTGCATGCACAATATAAGCAGATGAGATGTTGGCTTTAGACATGAACAGGACAGGGCGGCCATCTTTGCGGCACCTCTTGGATAAGATGCCTCTTTGGAAAGGTTTCCCCGCCCACACTTGGCATTAGAAGCGGCTGACGCGGCGGCACAATGAGGCTCCAAATGTGAGATGCGTGGTGCAGACACAATGCTGCTTTGTGGTCATCGCCCGGGCACCTGGACTGCCAGCTCAGCTCGGAGCGAATAACACAACGCTTTGTACGAGCGTGAGCCCACGGGAACGTTTCCTGCGGGGTGCTTCCATAATCCCCCCCAACCGGATCCCCACGCTGTGCCACGTGCAGACTTTATATTGTGTGTATCGAAAGCTTGGAGAATGGAGCCCTGCGAGGTTTTATCGCTGCGTCACTTCACTTCCTGTCTTGGGGACACAACAGGAAGTGAGAGGAAATCCTCTTTTTAGGCAGGTGTTCCCAATAGAGGAGTTCCCCTCTGTTCCTCAGTTGGTGACAATGTTACCGTCTCTTTTTGGTGACAAAATTATCGTCTCTTTTTGGTGATAATGTTACCGTCTCTCTCATTTAGTGACAATGTTACCGTCTCTCTCATTTAGTGACAATGTTACCGTCTCTGTTTGGGGACAATGTTACTGTCTCTCTCATTTGGTGACAATGTTACCGTCTCTCATTTGGTGACAATGTTACTGTTTCTCGTTTGGGGACAATGTTACCATCTCTCGTTTCATAATGTTACTGTCTCTCTCATTTGGGGACAATGTTACCGTCTCTCTCTCATTTGATAATGTTACCATCTATCTTGTTTGGTGACAATGTTACCGTCTCTCGTTTGGGGACAATGTTACCGTCTATCTTGTTTGGGGACAATGTTACCGTCTATCTTGTTTGGGGACAATGTTACCGTCTGTCTCTCATTTGGTGACAATGTTACATCTCTCATTTAGTGACAATGTTACTGTCTCTCTCTCATTTGATAATGTTACCGTCTATCTTGTTTGGTGACAATGTTACCGTCTCTCATTTGGGGACAATGTTACCGTCTATCTTGTTTGGGGACAATGTTACCATCTCTCTCTCGTTTTGGGGACAATGTTACCGTCTATTTTGTTTGGGGACAATGTTAGGTCTCTCTCGTTTGGGGACAATGTTAGGTCTCTCTCGTTTGGGGACAATGTTACCATCTCTCTCTCGTTTTGGGGACAATGTTATCGTCTATTTTGTTTGGGGACAATGTTAGGTCTCTTTCTCGTTTGGGGACAATGTTACCGTCTGTCTCTCATTTGGTGACAAGGTTACGTCTCATTTGGTGACAATGTTACGTCTCTCATTTAGTGACAATGTTACCGTCTCTCTCGTTTGGTGGCAATGTTACCGTCTTTCTTATTTGGGGACAATGTTATCGTCGCTCTCTTTTAGTGGCCATGTTATTGTCTCTCTCGTTTAGGGACAATGTTACCATCTCTCTCTTATTTGGTGACAATGTTACAGCTCTATCGTTTGGGGACAATGTTACGGCTCTCTCTTATTTGGGGACAATGTTACCGTCTCAGTTGAAGACAATGTTACCGGCTCTCTTGTTTGGTGAAAATGTCACTGTTTCTCATTTGGGGGACAATGTTACCGTCTCTCGTTTCATAATGTTACCGTCTCTCTTGTTTGGTGACAATATTACCGTCTCTCTCTCATTTGATAATGTTACCGTCTCTCTCTCATTTGATAATGTTACCGTCTCTCTCATTTGATATTGTTACCGTCTCTCTCATTTGGTGACCATGTTACTGTCTCTCATGTGGGGACAATGTTATCGTCTCTTTTTGGGGACAATTTTACTGTCTCTCTCTCTCATTTGGGGACAATGTTACATTTCCTTTTATTTTGGATTTCCCTTTGAAGTCCTCTCCATGTGAAGGAATCTTTGTCGGGGGATGGTCAGTCCAGAGGCCAAGGGGTCAGTGGGACCTTTTCTCACGCGGTTGGACAGACAGACAGCGCTCCATTGTTTGGCCGCACTTCCCGTCGTTTGATGCTCCGCAAAGCCCCTCCCCCCTCACTGAGGTGCCATTGTTGTGGGACATAAAAGTCTCTTTAGCCCCCCCTCTCCTCCCCTCCCCTCCCCCGGGGGAAGTGAGGTGACCCCTCCGCTCCGGACGCAGGAAGTGCATGGAGACCGCTGACACCTTAAAAATAACTCAAATTGCCGTTCTATTTCTATAAATCCCCCCCCCCCCGGTGCTCAGATAGGTGAGACCCTCCATGTCTGCGATAAAACGCACGGCGCATTGCTCGCCTACATTGGGATTTTTTCACCTATCTATTGATCATGGGCCGTAAATGTGCATCAAAAAAGGGCACTACTTTTATCGGCACTGGGGGGGCAAAAGGAACACGTGCCCCAGACTCGGTGCCACAGACTGACTGCCCCTGGCCCACTCCTTTCATCAGAACTGGGAAAAGGGGGGGGCAGAAGGGCAAGGTGCCCCAGACTGACTACCCCTGCCCCACCCCTTTCGTCAGAACTGGGAAATGGGGGGGCAGAAGAGGTAGGTGCCCCCAGACTCAGTTCCACCCCTTTCATCAGAACTAGTAAGGAGGGGGCAGAAGGAACACGTGCCACAGACTCGGTGCCACAGACTGGCTGCCCTTAGCCCCACCCCTTTCATCATAACTGGGAAAAGGGGAGGGGGCAGAAGGGCAAGGTGCCCCAGACTGACTACCCCTGCCCCACCCCTTTCGTCAAAACTGGCAAAAGGGGAGAGGGGGCAGAAGGAAAAGGTGCCCCCAGACTCGGTGCCACAGACCGACTGTCCCTGGCCCCGCCCCTTTTATCAGAACTGGGAAAAGGGGGGGGCAGAAGGGGGGCACGTGCCCCAGACTCGGTGCCACAGGCGGACTGTCCCTGGCCCCGCCCCTTTCATCAGAACTGGGAAAAGGGAGGGGGGGGGGCAGAAGGGTCATGTGCCCCAGACTCAGTTCCACAGACTGGCTGTCCCTGGCCCCACCCCTTTCATTCATTGGATTTCAGTTCAGTCATGAAGGCTCAGCATCACATGTGGGCGTTACCTATGCAAATACAGCCAGCGCAGGAACGCCCACTCCTCTAGGCTGTCACCCACCTCTTTAAGGCCATTTTGTTATTTGCATAACTCCTCCCACTGCTTGCTTCAGGAGGCTGTGATGTTTTCAGGAAGCTAAAAACGGCACAACCGGGGCCCCGCCCACCAGCCACGATCTGCCTGCATTGCTTAGAGAAGACCAGAGGAGAATGGAAAGCTGTTACTTAAAAATCTCATTAATATGTTGATGAGGGGGGGAGGGGGGGGTCTATAAGGAGATTAAACTCCGGCATTAAATACTGCGGCCCCTTTAATTATCCCCGTCTACACACATAAATGGGAGGTGTATTGTGGCCCCAGGGGGGGGTCCCGTGTAGAGGAATACCCCGGCCCTCCTGTACATGACATAATGTGTGGTGTTTTATCCTCAGACAGCTGTGTCACCAGTCACGCGTTTCGAGGGCGGCGGGCCCCGGAGCTCAGCCTGGCGATTGTGTAACCGGCTGCATCTGCTGAGCCACGAGCTGCACCCCCTCCCCCCCCCCCCCAAAATATAATCGCCCGCTGATTACTCGCATTCAGACGGCAAAAGACAATTTCTGCAGATTTGCCGGCTAAGCTGCCGGATTGCCTAACCCATCGCCTGCCTGTCCCCCATCCCCCCCCCCTCCCCCGGAGCGGGCTGCCTGGCCGGGGGCTGGGCATGTAATCGGTTTATACTGGAAACCATAAGCCTTGATTATACATAATAATGAGGCCGTGATTAAGGGAACCCGAAGCCAATGGCGTTGGCTGTACAGCCAACAATCGGGATGTTTTCACATCAAATATTATCTCAGGGCTGCTGGTTTCCTGCAGGCTCTTGGCAGCCACTTTCTGTCCGATGTGTGTCGCAATGGCCACTTGTGGCCTCCATTGGAAGCCGTTGCGACTGGGTGACAACGCGGCTGGTAGGCAGGGACAGCGTTGTCACCCTACAACAGGAAGTCATGAATTAGGACTTCCTGTATACATGCCGATCACCTCTGCTGGGATCCAATGATTTCTCTCCATTCCACCTCCACTCAGAGTGCCAGGACTACAGCCGACCCGGAGAGAGATCTCCTGATTGGTGCTCGCTTAAAGGGCCAGGCAATGCACGGCTTGGCATTCAAGCCTAACCTGTAGCTCCTCCCCCTATGCCTCCAGTACCTGCCCCTTCCTGTGACCTCTGTGCCAAACACCCTATCCCATGTCTTGCCCCAGTGACTGCACTCTATTGTCTCCACATGTGCCCCAAGTGACCAAGTGTGTCTTTTGTGGGCCCCAAGTTTGGCCCCGTGTGTCTATGTGCGCTCCTGTGTGCCCCAAGTAACCAAGTATGCCCCAAGTTTGGCCCTGTGTGCCCCAAGTTTCCAAGTTTGGTCCTGTGTGCCGTGAGTGTCCAGGTGCGCCTTTGTGTGCCCAAAGTGTGCCCCAAGTCTCCATGTTCGATCCAGTGTGACCCAAGTGCGTCCCAAGTGTCCAAACACACCTTGTAGGCCCCAAGTCACCAAGTTTGGCCCTGTGTGCCCCAAGTAACCAAGCGTGTCTTGAGTGTCCAGGTGCGACTTTGTGGGCCCCAAGTCTCCAAGTTTGGTCCTGTGTGCCCCAAGTAACCAAGTGTGCCCCAAGTTTGGCCCTGTGTGCTCCAAATGACCATGTGTGCCCCAAGTCTCCAAGTGTGCTCCGGGTGTCCAAACACACCTTGTGTGCCCCAAGTCTGTCCCTGTGTACCCCAAGTGACCTAGTGTGCCCCATATCTCTAAGGTTGGCCCTGTGTGCCCCAAGGTGCACCCTTGTGTGCCCCAAGGTGCACCCTTGTGTGCCCCAAGTGTGGCCCAAATCTCAAAGTTCAGTCCTGTGTGCCCCAAGTACACCCTTGTGTGCCCCTGTGTGCTCCAAATCTTCAAGTTCGGCCCTGTGTGACCCAAGTGACCAAGTGCACCCTTGTGTGCCCCAAGTCTCCAAGTTTGGCCCTGTGTGCTCCAAGTGCACCCTTGTGTGCCCCAAGTCTCCAAGTTTGGCCCTGTGTGCTCCAAGTGCACCCTTGTGTGCCCCAAGTCTCCAAGTTCGGCCCTGTGTGCTCCAAGTGCATGCTTGTGTGCCCCAAGTCTCCCAAGTGACCAAGTGTGTCCCGTGTCCAAGTGTGTCCCAAATTTCCAAGTTCGGCCCTGTGTGCCTAAAGTGACCAAGTGTGCCCATGTATGCCCCAAGGCTTCAAGTTTGGCCCTGTGTGTCTCAAGTGTCCAGGTGTTTCCTCAAGTTCCCAAGTGTGCCCCTGTGAGCCCTGAGTGTCCAGGTGTACCCCTGTGTGCACCAAATGTTCAAATCCAAATACATCGCTGTGTTCCCCACTCTCTCCAATTACCCCCCCCCCCCCTGTGTGCCCCAAGCCTCCAGTGGTGCCCCTGTGTGCCCAGAGTGTTCAAGTGTGCCTATGTGAACTCCGAGTGTCCAGGTGTACCCCTGTGTGTGCCAAGTGTCCAAATACACCCCTGTGTGCCCCAAGCCTCCGGTGCTGCCCCTGTGTGCCCAGAGTGTTTATGTTCTTTTTGACTCTCCAATTGAGCCCCTGAATGCGCTTGTGCCCCTTCTTATCTCCAGGTAACCTCTGGTCCGGCACCCCTCTACCTCCCGGGTACACTCCTGTGATCACCAGGACTGTCCTTCTCTCCAAGAACGCAGACTCCGGACCATAACACTCGGATCACTTATTGGGTGGGATCGCTGAATCCTCTGAGTTGTATTTTTCTGACTTTGAGAAGTGGAAGTTGGAGAACTCGGAGGTGAGGAGCCGGTATTGTTCCATTAAATACTGTTATTAAATCCATATTAAATCTTTTACATACCGTCTAATTAACTCGGCACGGCTGCTGGGAGATATATTACCGACTTTTGTACGGTTAATTTTCTCAGCTATATGTTGGTGGTGAAAAAAAAAAATGCTCTTCCGTTTCTGAAGACCTTTATCATTAAGGAACTGTACATGTAAAGGACCGGTCAATGGTGAGGGAGTAAATCCCTGACCATTGTTCACAAAAGCTCCAACTTTTATCATTGGAAAGCCCTCCTTGAGTTCCAGTCAGTGACTTTCTCTAGGCCAAGATGATGTCGTCATTCTACTGCAGGCAGGAGGAAGCATTTCCTCAGTCTCCCCCCCCATTGATCAGACTGTACATTGTAATGAGGTGGAAGGCTGCAGTAGGGGGGCTGATCTGTATCAGACGTTTGTGAGCACAGCCAAAACCAGGGATGGACTGGCCATTGGGACTACCGGGAGTTTCCCGGTGGGCCGGCTTCAGTGACCGCCGACCGCTGCCCCCCTCCACTCCTTTGTCTCTTCCTCCCTGCAGCGCTCACCTGGGCGGGAACAGAGAAGCAGGGGGAGGACCAGAGGAGCAAGGGGGCGACAGAGGAGCACGGGGGGGGGGGGCGGAGGGGACCAGAAGGAGCATGGGGGAGGGGGCAGACAGCTGACTCAACAGCTATGGCCTAGGAGTTTCTCACTTCTGCCTAAACTTGTCCCCTGGGGGGGGGGGGGGGGGGGGGCGGGGGCACCGAACTGATTCTTTGCCCCGGGTGAAATAATGTCTAGGTTCCCCACTGGTACTGCCTATAAGAGTACCAGTACCAGCCATCCTACTCTAAGTGAAGGGGGAGAGGGGCTTGGATGGCCGGGGAAGCAGGAGTTGTCCAGCCGCCATGCGAGAGAACTGTCAATGAGGGCCAGTCTGGATGAAGTCCAGGGCCAAAATTTTGTCCCAGTCCAGCCCTGGCCAGAACTGCCGTATTGGTTGTTGTAGCCGTTCTAAAGCAGTGTGTGGTCCCTGAGAAGCCCATAGGCCGATGGCCTTGGAGTGACAGCGTGGCTGGTATTGCTCAGGCAGCGGTTGTGCCGGGCGGGAAGGTAGCCGCCATGGCTGGAGTCCAAGATTGAGGGGTCTGGAATCTTTCACACGGGGTCTGTTCACAGATCAAACACCACCGTTACTAATGAGTGATTGTACGTGTGTACAACCCATGTGTGTCGCGGCCCGGCCCTTTCCTTCCTGCCTCTCCGCTTTCTCCTCCGTCTTCCTTGTAGATGTATATAATCCGTATACTGTGCCCAGCCTACAGATATATCACATGCAGACCGCAGCAATCCCCCCCCCCACCCACCCCCCCGTTCTTAAAACTGCTCACTATTGGTTCAACGTCGTCCGTTTTCCAAGAACAGAAAAAGTACCGATCGTCCGTTTCCATCCAATGTCGGATATTGCTGGAAGTTTCTAATGAGGGTTGTAGGTGGATCAGGACCTTCTGAAGCTTCCCTTTGTGGGCGATGGCGCTCACGCCTGAATCGCTCGCCGTCACGCACAAAGAATTTTTCCAGTTTTGTTGGAAGGTTCTCGGTAAGAGTGAGTGGGCCCCTTTGTGCTTTTTCTATGAAGGTCTCAATCGTTTTTCGAGAACAGGAAGATCGGATTTCCGTAAAAAGCTAATTTGTTCTTTGCCCTGAATTGACACAAAAAGGACAGATTATATTGGTAGGGCCCTCAACCCCCACGTCTCCCACCTATACTGACCCCCCCCCCCCCCCCCCCCCGACCACTTCTCCCACCTATACTGACCCCACCCCCCCGACCACTTCTCCCACCTATACTGACTCCACCCCCCCGACCACTTCTCCCACCTATACTGACTCCACCCCCCCCACTTCTTCCACCTATACTGACCCCTCCCCACTTCCATCGGCTCCACTAATTTGATGGAGGAGACTAGTCTGTATTTTTGCAACTCTTACAGTAAATAAGCCTTTTCGGGTTCTCAGATGTTAAAACACATGTCCGTAAAGAGAGTTCTCTTGTTAGGACATCAGCACTCCAACCCTCCGAGACCTTCCCAGGCACCACCTACCACCTAATAAAACCTTCACCAGACTTCACCCTCTTATCCACTGAAACCTTCACCGGACTCCCCCCCCCCCCCCCACCCACTGATATCTTCCTTCTCTGTGTTTCAAAACTGTTGTCAAAGTCCAATGAAGGTATTAGTGGGTGAGGGGTGGGGTGTGGTGAAGGTATCAGTGGGTGAGGGGTGGTGTCTGGTGAAGGTATCAGTGGGTGAGGGGTGGTGTCTGGTGAAGGTATCAGTGGGTGAGGGGTGGTGTCTGGTGAAGGTATCAGTGGGTGAGGGGTGGTGTCTGGTGATGATATCAGTGGGTGAGGGGTGGTTTCCTGTGAAGGTATTGGTGGGTAGGGGGTGGTGCCCAGTGAAGGTATTGGTGGGTAGGTGGTGGTGTCCAGGTAATGTATTGATGGTTAGGGGGTGGTGTCCGGGGAAGGTATCGATGGGTAGGGAGTGGTGTTCGGGGAACGTATCGGTAGGTATGGGCTGGTGTCCAGGGAAGGCATCGGTGGGTAGGGGGTGGTGTCCGGTGAAGGTATTGGTGGGTAGGGGGTGATGTCCAGGGAAGGCATCAGTAGGTAGGGGGTGGTGCACTGTGAAGGTATTGGTGGGTGAGGGGTGGTGCCCAGTGAAGGTATCGGTGGGTAGGTGGTGGTGTCCAGGTAATGTATTGATGGGTAGGGGGTGGTGTCCGGGGAAGGTATCGGTAGGTAAGGGGTGATGTCCGGGGAAGGTATCGGTAGGTAAGGGGTGGTGTCCAGGGAAGGTATCAGTGGGTAGAGGGTGTTGTCCAGGGAAGGTATCGGTGGGTAGGGGGAGGTGTCCAGGGAAGGTATCGGTGGGTAGGGGGAGGTGTCCAGGGGAGGTATCGGTGGGTAGGTGTCCAGGGGAGGTATCGGTAGGTAGGCGGTGGTGTCCAGGGGAGGTATCGGTAGGTAGGCGGTGGTGTCCAGGGGAGGTATCGGTAGGTAGGCGGTGGTGTCCAGGGGAGGTATCGGTAGGCAGGCGGTGGTGTCCAGGGGAGGTATCGGTAGGTAGGCGGTGGTGTCCAGGGGAGGTATTGGTAGGTAGGCGGTGGTGTCCAGGGGAGGTATCGGTAGGTAGGCGGTGGTGTCCAGGGGAGGTATCGGTAGGTAGGGGGTGGTGTCCAGGGGAAAGAAATCTAGTTCTAGCTGAGACCACCTAAAGAACGTGGCCTGTGGGTGTTTCGGAATGTACAAAATGGTAAACTGCTACTGACACTTCCTATATATGGAGGAAGATGATAGAACGTTGTAATCTGATGGCCTTTCTTTCTCTCTTCCTCCGTCTCTGGATTGGCTGAACTCGTCAGCTGTGTTTTTTTTCCTCCCATGGAATTATGTCACCATATCTGTATCAGAAAAGGTTCTATTCATCGCAGTTTTCATAATGGTTACAACATTTTCCATACATTAGCAGTTTCCATGGAGTGTGTGATGGATACGTCGGTACGGGAGATCACCGGGCACACATGCAGAAATAGAGCCGTGTGCAGAGTGGGGGAGGAGGTGGTGGTAGATTCCTGGTCATCTTGTGGTAAGGATGAGAAGATCGCCCGGAGGTCTCACCAACTGTTGCCCTATTGGTGGCCAACCTAAGGACATCTTCTTTTCTTGGGGATTATTTTGTCCATTTCCTTCCTCTTTACCTGGGGAGTTAATAAGTGAATATTTGCAAAGCTCACCCGTATGGTGTAGACCTAGCCTAAGCCCTGACGAAGGGGGTGTTTTGAGCTAACAAAACGCATTGGGTTTTTATTCTGATCTCTTCTCATTTACAATATAGACTCACTGAACCCTCCTTAGATCTGTGGTGTCCTCATCTTTTCTACCTTCTTAAGTGGCAATGCCGGGGATAGAAGGCCTAACTAACCCTTCCCGACTTTATACGAAGCTAAAATAAGAGTTTCGCCCAAAGCCTCTCGGGAACTAGACGTCACAGTCGTGTCACCCTTAGGCTATGTTAGGAGGGGCGGGGTACAATATAGACTCACTGAACCCTCCTTAGATCTGTGGTGTCCTCATCCTTTCTTCCTTCTTAAGTGGCAATACCGGGGATGGAAGGCCTAACTAACCCTTCCCGACTTTATACGAAACTAAAAAAAGGGTTTTGCCCAGAGCCTCTCGGTAACTAGACATCTCAGCCGTGCCGCCCTTAGGCTATGTTAGGGGGGGAGTACAATATAGACTCACTGAACCCTCATTAGATCTGTGGTGTCCTCATCCTTTCTACCTTATTAAGTGGCAGTAACGTGGATAGAAAGGCAAAATAACCCTTCCTGACTTTATAGAAAGCTAAAATAAGAGTTTTGCCCAAAACCTTTTGGGAACTAGACGTCACAGTTGTGTCACCCTTAGGGCTCTTTCACACGGGGCGGATCGTAATGATCCACCTCCGTGTGTCCGTAAGCTCAGCAGAGATCCTCCGTAAAATCCCTGCTGAGCCGTCGGCTGACAGGGCGTTCCCCGCACACTGTGCAGGGACCGCCCTGTCTTTCCTCCGCTCTCCCCTATGGGGGGATCGGATTAACACGGACCGTATGTCCGTATTCATCCGATCCGCAAGACGGAAGAAAAAATAGGATTTTCTTCCGTCCGAGAAAACGGATCATTGCGGAGGCGGACAATTACGGGTGTCAGCGGATAGTCATCCGCTGACACCCGTAATCGCATAGGGGCCAATGTATGTCCCGTTTTCATCCGCAACGGATGGATGAAAATGTGCACATATGGTCTGTACGTGTGAAAGTGGCAATAACGGGGATAGAAGGCCTAACTAACCCTTCCCGACTTTATGCAAAGCTAAAATAAGAGTTTTGCCCAGAGCCTCTCGGGAACCCCTAGGCTATGTGGGGGGGGGGGGGGGGGTCCAGCCACAGAGTTCAGGTATATTTCAGGAGACAGCTGTGACATTTTCAGGCTGAATATGGTGCCATGCTCCCTATGGTATGGTGACGTGGCGCCACCACGCAGGAGCAGGAAAGATTTTAAAGTCTATCCTAAAGCCAATTTTTTTTTTCCTTTTAGTCAAAATGTTCAATACCTTAAAAGGGAACTTCTGCGCCACAAGTTATTTTCCAGCATGTGCCAATTATGTGTCCTCACCGAAAACAAACACGGAGTGAATGACAGACGACGTATTTATAGAGAGCAGATAGGATTGTGCCCAAAACTCACCCAATTTTTGGCTCGCTGCTCCGGCAATTCAGCTTAGGTCACCAATTTTCCAAGTTTCATGGCGTATTGAGGGCGATTCTTAATTTCCCTGTTTATATACACCCCCCCCTTCTGTTCATTTGACTCCTCCCACCAGGCCCACACTGGCCATAGGGCATACCGGGCAAATGCCCGGTGGGCCGCAGGTCACGTCTCTGTAATGTAGGGGGGGGCCTGTATTGTAGAGGATGTCTGTACTGTGGGGGGTCTGTACTGTAGGGAGGGGGGTCTGTACTGTATGGAGGGGGTCTGTACTGTAGGGAGGGTGTCTGTACTGTAGGGAGGTCTGTGTAACATGGAGGGGGTCCAGAACTGTTAGGGGGGTGTCTGTGTAACAAACTGTGGGGGTCTGTGTAATGTAAAGGAGTCCAGAGGTGCAGGGTGCTGTGTAATGTGAAGGGGTCCAGAGGTGCAGGGTGCTGTGTAATGTAAAGGGGTTCAGAGGTGCAGTGCTATGTAATGTAAAGGGGTGCAGGGTGCTGTGTAATGTAAAGGGGACCAGAGGTGTGGTGCTGTGTAATGTAAAGGGGTCCAGAGGTGCAGGGTGCTGTGTAATGTAAAGGGGTCCAGAGGTGCAGGTGCTGTGTAATGTAAAGGGGTCCAGAGGTGTGGTGCTATGTAATGTAAAGGGGTCCAGAGGTGCGGTGCTGTGTAATGTAAAGGGGTCCAGAGGTGCTGTGCTGTGTGATGTAAAGGGGTCCAGAGGTGCAGGGTGCTGTGTAATGTAAAGGGGTTCAGAGGTGCAGGGTGCTGTGTAATGTAAAGGGGTCCAGAGGTGCAGGGTGCTGTGTAATGTAAAGGGGTTCAGAGGTGCAGGGTGCTGTGTAATGTAAAAAGGACCCAGAGGTGCAGGGTGCTGTGTAATGTAAAGGAGTTCAGAGGTGCAGGGTGCTGCGTAATGTAACGGGGTGCAGGGGGCTGTGTAATGTAAAGGGGTCCAGAGGTGCAGGGTGCTGTGTAATGTAAAGGGGTCCAGAGATGCAGGTAGCTGTGTAATGTAAAGGAGTTCAGAGGTGCAGGGTGGGCTGTGTAATGTAAAGGGGTTCAGAGGTGCAGGGTGCTGTGTAATGTAAAGGGGTCCAGAGGTGCAGGTAGCTGTGTAATGTAAAGGGGTTCAGAGGTGCAGGTAGCTGTGTAATGTAAAGGAGTCCAGAGATGCAGGTAGCTGTGTAATGTAAAGGGGTCCAGAGGTGCAGGTAGCTGTGTAATGTAAAGGGGTTCAGAGGTGCAGGTAGCTGTGTAATGTAAAGGAGTCCAGAGATGCAGGTAGCTGTGTAATGTAAAGGAGTCCAGAGATGCAGGTAGCTGTGTAATGTAAAGGGGTCCAGAGGTGCAGGTAGCTGTGTAATGTAAAGGGGTCCAGAGGTGCAGGTAGCTGTGTAATGTAAAGGGGTCCAGAGGTGCAGGTAGCTGTGTAATGTAAAGGGGTCCAGAGGTGCAGGTAGCTGTGTAATGTAAAGGGGTCCAGAGGTGCAGGGTGCTGTGTAATGTAAAGGGGCCCAGAGGTGCAGGGTGCTGTGTAATGTAAAGGGGTCCAGAGGTGCAGGGTGCTGTGTAATGTAAAGGGGTCCAGAGGTGCAGGTAGCTGTGTAATGTAAAGGGGTCCAGAGGTGCAGGTAGCTGTGTAATGTAAAGGGGTCCAGAGGTGCAGGGTGCTGTGTAATGTAAAGGGGCCCAGAGGTGCAGGGTGCTGTGTAATGTAAAGGGGTCCAGAGGTGCAGGGTGCTGTGTAATGTAAAAGGGTCCAGAGGTACAAGGTGCTCTGTAATGTAAAGGGGTCCAGAGGTACAAGGTGCTCTGTAATGTAAAAGGGTCCAGAGGTACAAGGTGCTCTGTAATGTAAAGGGGTCCAGAGGTACAAGGTGCTCTGTAATGTAAAAGGGTCCAGAGGTACAAGGTGCTCTGTAATGTAAAGGGGTCCAGAGGTACAAGGTGCTGGAAGCCCACATCCCAATGGCATGCAATATTGCATTTGGCCAGAGGTGAGGGGGCGGCGGAGAGCCTCGGAAACGGTCGGAAAGGCCAGGGGACATCTCGGCTGACCTCGAAAAGGCTCCGAAACACCGAGGAATGGAGTATTTCTGAACGGCTTCAGCCCGAGCTCCATCCAGGCCAGTACCAACGCGTTTCGCCTCAACTCATCTTGTTACACTATATTTAGATATATATATATATCTATAAATAATGTTTCCAACACCTTGTTGTATCTATGCCACCAAGAATGAAGGCAAAAGGGGGCCCAATCTGGTACTAGCAAGGGGGGCCTAATAAAGGGGGTCCAATCCAGGATCAGCAATAAAGTGGCCCGTGAATGGATACATAATCTATATATACACATACATTCCTCTGCAGTCAGGAGGGGCATGCTGGGTATTCCATGAAGGCGTAACGCAGATTGTGCTGCGCTCACAGTTAGCGATATATATAGATTAAAAATAACATCCTTTATCGCGGTGACTCAGTGCAATGTAACGCAACAGAAAAAAAATAGAAGGGGGAGGGGGCTTAACCTTATATTTTCCGTCCGTTTTTAACACCTTGTGTGACAACACTACTGTTTGTGGTGTTTATTTTTAGGAACTATTTTTGTTGCTTTGTATGCAGATCATTGGAGGACTCGGGAAGATCCGCCCCTTATTTCATCATACTGCAGAGTATGCCAATCCTCTCCCATTGAGGCACTCCACCCTTATTTCACCATTCTTCTCACTGATCACCAATGTAAGGGACATTCTTCTCACTGATCACCAATGTAAGGGACATTCTTCTCACTGATCACCAATGTAAGGGACATTCTTCCCACTGATCACCAATGTAAGGAGCATTCTTCTCACTGATCACCAATGTAAGGGACATTCTTCTCACTGATCACCAATGTAAGGGACATTCTTCTCACTGATCACCAATGTAAGGGACATTCTTCTCACTGATCACCAATGTAAGGAACATTCTTCCCACTGATCACCAATGTAAGGAGCATTCTTCTCACTGATCACCAATGTAAGGGACATTCTTCTCACTGATCACCAATGTAAGGGACATTCTTCTCACTGATCACCAATGTAAGGGACATTCTTCTCACTGATCACCAATGTAAGGAACATTCTTCTCACTGATCACCAATGTAAGGGACATTCTTCCCACTGATCACCAATGTAAGGGACATTCTTCTCACCGATCACCAATGTAAGGGACATTCTTCTCACTGATCACCAATGTAAGGGACATTCTTCTCACTGATCACCAATGTAAGGGACATTCTTCTCACTGATCACCAATGTAAGGGACATTCTTCTCACTGATCACCAATGTAAGGGACATTCTTCTCACTGATCACCAATGTAAGGAACATTCTTCCCATTGTCCATGGCCATTATTGTAGGGTCCTTTTTCACTAACCACCAATTTTCAATTTTATGGTCTGGTGTCCCACAAGCTGCAAATAGAATAATGATCAGTCGGGTTTCCCAGAGACCTGGAAATGATTGAAGGGTTCCTCTGGGGTAAGATCAGCTGATCTGGGGGGGGTTCTTCCCCGGCGAGGGGGAGGGGGGATACCAGAGCTGGTGCTTTGTATTCAGATTTTAAGGTCCAGCCTACCAGTATATTGTCCACATGGGGTTATCTGTCGGCCCATAGTCATAGTAGGACTTCTGGGACGGATTAGAGCGATTCCGTTCAAAGCAGTCACGTGTCAGTGCTGACCAATCAGAATCCCTCTGATCCATCCTGAAAGCTCTAAAGGAAGAAGGGGAAGAAGAGTCGGGGCTTTACAGCTACAACCACTGCATGGGCACTGATCACTCACAGGGGTAAGTACGGCGGGGGACCTAGGTTGTATGTACAGGCAGGGCTGTCTTAATGAGAGGGCACACCTGGGCACTGCCCAGGCGCCCCAACTGCATGGGGGGCCCCTGCACTTTCCCCAAAGCAGCTGGTCCTTGAGCCCACGCTGCCCCGAAATTGGGGGCCCCATGATGGCACTGAGAGTGATAGATACACAGGGGAGGCAGTCTACTTCCTACCTACTTGATGTCTGTTTACGTGTCATCATTGTAGGGGCCCCAGAGCATTACTTTGCCCAGGGGCCCATGATGCTATTAAGACAGGCCTCTGTACAGGTTTGTCGATCCCTGGCACCGCATCTTCTGGTTTTACTGGAGCATCCCCCCCGGAGATCGCTCCCAGCTGCTGCGTCGTCAGGTGAAGCGCTCCCCGGGGGTTGTAACGTAGACCTGCAGCTCCGCCCAGCTGCAACCTATCCTGGAGCACTCCCCCTTCCCCTGACGCAGATCCGCTTCCACCTGTTACTCTAGCCGTGCCAGGGATGTTCGCCATGGCCAGGGGCGTCGTAAAGGAGGACAGATTGAGGGTGATGACCGCCGTGAAAATGGTGATTTTGGTAAGATTTGGGGGACGGACGGGGGGGGGTGCCTTACAGATAAAGCGACTTGATTTATTTTGCGTATTCTTGCGTTTTAGGTGCGCCTTCCCACCTATCATAAAGATCTCGGCGAGGTGCGAGGCATGTTGTGCCTCATGCAGGGCCTCAGAGGAGGGTTCGCGCACCAATTACGGAGAGGTATCAGACGCCGATTGTGCCGGACGGCTTCTGTTCCCCCCCCCCCCCCCCCACACTCTCCCGGGTAATCAGCAGGATGTTGTGCAGGATGTCGGAGACGGAATAATTACTGGAGATTTGAATGGCAGCCCGGCTAATAATAATGTAATTACCGCCTTTGCTGTCACAGGAACCTGTCTGTGGGGGATGGGGGCATTCTGGGTATTGGGGGGAGGGGGGGGGGGGCTGGTTCAGCATTCTAATTAACACTTCCATTCCTCGCGTGAAAATGTCAATTATTTTGTCGTAAAATGTGAAGCGAAGGTGAAGCCATTTTCTCGGCCACATCGCTAATAAGGATCAATATTCCAAAATGGCGCCACTTTGGTTCAGTGATGTCACCGCTCTCTAGTGATTGAATAGGCTGCATTCTCTGTGATGTCACCGCTCTCTAGTGAATGGATAGGCTGCATTCTCAGTGTTGTCACCGCTCTCTAGTGATTGGATAGGCTGCATTCTTAGTGATGTCACCGCTCTCTAGTGATTGGATAGGCTGCATTCTTAGTGATGTCATCGCTCTCTAGTGATTGGATAGGCTGCATTCTTAGTGATGTCACCGCTCTCTAGTGATTGGATAGGCTGCATTCTTAGTGATGTCATCGCTCTCTAGTGATTGGATAGGCTGCATTCTCAGTGATGTCACCGCTCTCTAGTGATTGGATAGGCTGCATTCTCAGTGATGTCACTGCTCTCTAGTGATTGGATAGGCTGCATTCTCAGTGATGTCACCGCTCTCTAGTGATAGGATAGGCTGCATTCTCAGTGATGTCACTGCTCTCTAGTGATTGGATAGGCTGCATTCTCAGTGATGTCATCGCTCTCTAGTGAGGGGATAGGCTGCATTCTCAGTGATGTCACCGCTCTCTAGTGATTGGATAGGCTGCATTCTCAGTGATGTCACTGCTCTCTAGTGATTGGATAGGCTGCATTCTCAGTGATGTCACCGCTCTCTAGTGATTGGATAGGCTGCATTCTCAGTGATGTCACCGCTCTCTAGTGATTGGATAGGCTGCATCCTCAGTGATGTCACCGCTCTCTAGTGATTGGATAGGCTGCATTCTCAGTGTTGTCACCGCTCTCTAGTGATTGGATAGGCTGCATTCTTAGTGATGTCACCGCTCTCTAGTGATTGGATAGGCTGCATTCTTAGTGATGTCATCGCTCTCTAGTGATTGGATAGGCTGCATTCTCAGTGATGTCACCGCTCTCTAGTGATAGGATAGGCTGCATTCTCAGTGATGTCACTGCTCTCTAGTGATTGGATAGGCTGCATTCTCAGTGATGTCATCGCTCTCTAGTGAGGGGATAGGCTGCATTCTCAGTGATGTCACCGCTCTCTAGTGATTGGATAGGCTGCATTCTCAGTGATGTCACTGCTCTCTAGTGATTGGATAGGCTGCATTCTCAGTGATGTCACCGCTCTCTAGTGATAGGATAGGCTGCATTCTCAGTGATGTCACCGCTCTCTAGTGATTGGATAGGCTGCATTCTCAGTGATGTCACCGCTCTCTAGTGATTGGATAGGCTGCATTCTCAGTGATGTCACCGCTCTCTAGTGATTGGATAGGCTGCATTCTCAGTGATGTCACCGCTCTCTAGTGAGGGGATAGGCTGCATTCTCAGTGATGTCACCGCTCTCTAGTGATTGGATAGGCTGCATTCTCAGTGATGTCACCGCTCTCTAGTGAGGGGATAGGCTGCATTCTCAGTGATGTCACCGCTCTCTAGTGATTGGATAGGCTGCATTCTCAGTGATGTCACCGCTCTCTAGTGAGGGGATAGGCTGCATTCTCAGTGATGTCACCGCTCTCTAGTGATTGGATAGGCTGCATTCTCAGTGATGTCACCGCTCTCTAGTGATTGGATAGGCTGCATTCTCAGTGATGTCACCGCTCTCTAGTGATTGGATAGGCTGCATTCTCAGTGATGTCACCGCTCTCTAGTGAGGGGATAGGCTGCATTCTCAGTGATGTCACCGCTCTCTAGTGATTGGATAGGCTGCATTCTCAGTGATGTCACCGCTCTCTAGTGAATGGATAGGCTGCATTCTCAGTGATGTCACCGCTCTCTAGTGATTGGATAGGCTGCATTCTCTGTGATGTCACCGCTCTCTAGTGATTGGATAGGCTGCATTCTCAGTGATGTCACCGCTCTCTAGTGAATGGATAGGCTGCATTCTCAGTGATGTCATCGCTCTCTAGTGAGGGGATAGGCTGCATTCTCAGTGATGTCACCGCTCTCTAGTGATTGGATAGGCTGCATTCTCAGTGATGTCACCGCTCTCTAGTGATTGGATAGGCTGCATTCTCTGTGATGTCACCGCTCTCTAGTGATTGGATAGGCTGCATTCTCAGTGATGTCACCGCTCTCTAGTGAATGGATAGGCTGCATTCTCAGTGATGTCATCGCTCTCTAGTGAGGGGATAGGCTGCATTCTCAGTGATGTCATCGCTCTCTAGTGATTGGATAGACTGAACTCTTGGTGAGGTTATTGGACATTTCTGATCTTATATTCGGTCTCCTGTCTGTTGATTGGATCGGTGTTGGAATTGATGTCGATATAAAGTAGAGAGTTTCCGAACCGTTCTTCTGTACAACTAACAGGAAGTTGAGACTCCACTTCCTCTTTCTCAAGGAAACTCTCGCCCCCTCCCTGAGCGGCGTTACCCAACATCCCGCCTCTGGCTCTTCTCGACAAGATTCGCATTTCTCCATCGATGGAAGCCTCTGATGTAACGACTTTCCCCGTACGTCCTCGCAATCCAATTCCTGAGAAGTATTTACAGAGGTGTGGGGGGGGGGCTCGTGGGGGGGGGGGCAGGTGACATGGCCGGGCAGGCAGGAAACATTACGTGACTCAACATCCTCTCCGGGTCGGGGGGGATTTTGCGAGATACGGTGATGAGTTCTGGTAAATACATTTATACAGGCGTTGGGAATTTTGCCTCGTCTTTGGGAAATTGTGGCCGATCAAGCGTGAAACCTCCGGGGCTTATTTACCGTCTTCGCAGTCGGTCGCGGTGAGCGCAGAAAAACGATCGCCGCTCTACACTATAGATCCAGTATATATACCCCCGGGACTTCCGTACTGAAAAGGTCACTCCAACCCAGAAATGATACTCTCTGGTTCAGTAGGGTGCTGTGCGGTCGACTCTCACCGGCGTCTTCCTAGTTTCCCAGTTTATGGTGGTGAAAAGCCTGGGAGTTCTCAGCCCCGCCCACCAGCTGAAGTAACGATGATGGGTTCCTTTTTTTTTATCTAATGGGGTATGCAGCAAGAGGAGTGAGCCTCCTTCCCTCCCCTTTCAATGGATGTTGCAGATAGGTAGAGCAAGATGATGCCCTCTGATGATGTGCCCATGTCTTGGACCAAGGTTGAGTGGACCAATCTCAGCGGGTATGTATTTTCCCAAATAATCCCCTTGATTCCAATATCTCCCACCCACTCGGCCACCCACCCTCAACAATAGGGCCCATCGTTGGTGACATGAGAGGAATAGTGCCCATCATTGGTGACATGGAAGGAATAGGACCCATGATTGGTGAAATGGAAGGAATGGGGCCCATCATTGGTGACATCGGAGATATAGGACCCATCATTGGTGACATGGGAGGAATAGGGCCCATCATTGGTGATGTGGGTGGAATAGGGACCATCATTGGTAAAGTAGGCGGAATAGTGCCCATAATTAGTGACGTGGGAGGAATAGGGCCCATCATTGGTGACATGAGAGGTATAGGGCCCATCATTGGTGACGTAGGAAGAATAGGGCCCATTGCTGGTGGCGTGGGAGGTATAGGGCCCATCATTGGTGACGCGGGAGGAATAGGGCTCATCATTGGTGATGTGGGAGGTATAGGACCCATCATTGGTGAAATGGACGGAATAGGGCCCATCATTAGAGACATGAGAGAAAAAGGGCCCATTATTGGGGATGTGGGAGGTATAGGGCCCATCATTGGTGACATGGGAGGAATAGGGCCCATCATTGGAAACATAAGAGAAATCTGGCCCATCATTGGTGACGTGGGTGGATTAAGGCCCATCATTGGTAATATTGGCAGAATAGGGCCCATCATTGGTGACATGGGAGGAATAGGGCCCATCATTGGAAACATAAGAGAAATCTGGCCCATCATTGGTGACGTGGGTGGAATAGGGCCCATCATTGGTAATATTGGCAGAATAGGGCCAATCGTTGGTGACATGAGAGGGATAGGATTCATCATTGGAGACATGAAAGGGATAGGGCCCATCATTGGAGACATGAGAGGAATGGGGCCCATCATTGATGACATGAGAGGATTAGGGCCCATCATTGGTGACGTGGGAGGTATAGGGCCCCTCATTGGTAAAGTGGGAGGAATAGGGCTCATCATTGGTGACGTCGGAGATATAGGACCCCTCATTGGTGACATTGATGGAATAGGGCCCATCATTGGAAACATGAGAGAAATCTGGCCCATCATTGGTGACGTGGGTGGAATAGGGCCCATTATTGGTAATGTGGAAGGTATATGGCCCCTCATTGGTGACGTGGTGGAATAGGGCCCATTATTGGTGACGTGGGTGGAATAGTGCCCATCACTGGTGACGTGGGAGGTATAGGGCCCCTCATTGGTGACATGAGAGGTCTAGGGCCCATCATTGGTGACATGAGAGGAATAGGGCCCATCATTGGTGACGTGAGAGGTATAGGTCCCCTCATTGGTGACGTGAGAGGTATAGGGCCCCTCATTGGTGACGTGAGAGGTATAAGGCCCCTCATTGGTGACGTGAGAGGTATAGGGCCCCTCATTGGTAAAGTGAGAGGTATAGGGCCCCTCATTGGTGACGTGAGAGGTATAGGGCCCCTCATTGGTGACGTGAGAGGTATAGGGCCCCTCATTGGTGATGTGAGAGGTATAGGGCCCCTCATTGGTGATGTGAGAGGTATAGGGCCCCTCATTGGTGACATGAGAGGTATAGGGCCCCTCATTGGTGAAGTGGGAGGTATAGGGCCCATCATTGGTGACATGAGAGGTATAGGGCCCATCATTGGTGACGTGGGAGGTATAGGGCCCATCATTGGCCAGCGTTTGGGTGTCGGTGGTCAGATAACAGCTTGAAGGACTTGCATATTATGGTCACTTATACGTGAACGCGGCTTTATGTGCGCGCGTTGGCCAGTAACGTCTGCATCGTTTATTTCCAATTAGGCAACTCTGTATCTAATGTCCGCAGTTAGACCCCCCCCCCTCCCCCAGCTGAATGTCAACTTGACGGCCGCCCGATTTCCCGCCTTCGCCAACGCAGGTGGCTCGTTCTCCAGAAGTTGGTGACACTGGCAGTTCCCTCGTCTCCTCTGCAGAGATGTTTCGGGGGGGGGTGGTCCCTGGCACAGTTGATGTGGTTGTCATGGTTATACATAGCGAGATGTCTACATGTTCCAGGTTCTCTCTCTCTCTCTCGCTCGCTCGCTCTCTCGTGTCGGTGGATACTGCAGCATTCGCCCAGAGATGCAGCATCAGCCTGGTTTCCGCAGCGCCTCCGTCTACGGCCCCGTGCGGGCGGACGCCCTCGCCGCCTCCACCGCCCCTCGCCGGCTCCAGACCATGACCTGGAGGGCCAAACGCCCCGGCGAACGCACGACGTCGGTCATGATGGTGGGTTCGGGGGCCAACTGGCCTTCAGAGAGGTTGACCGGCGGATAGGCAAAGTGACCGTTCGGGGGGGGGGAGGGCTGACGCGGCTGCGATTGCGAAAGGAAAGCAGCAAAAAGATTCGCCAATCGTTAACGATCTCCTTATATTTTTTGTATTGCAGAATAAAGACAAGGAGAAGATGAAGGACGCCAAGGACACGCGTTACACCAACGGGCACCTCTTCACCACCATCACCGTCTCCGGGACCACCATGTGCTTCGTGTGCAACAAGAGCATTACAGCCAAGGAGGCGCTCATCTGTCCGAGTAAGTAAATGACCCCCTACTTTACGCCTAACTTGCCGTGCCCGGGGGGCCCGTGCCCCTTAAAAAGACCGGGCGCGTGTTCTGGAATGCGGAGACTCGTAGCCGGTGATGGGCTCGGCTGCGGTTTATCTGTGCCAGTCCGAGGAGCGCGTTTATCTTCCATGAAAAGATCAGCGCGTGGGCGGGGGAAGGGAGAACGGCAGCAGATT
The DNA here is from genome assembly GCA_029574335.1 of Rana kukunoris. Lineage (NCBI taxonomy): Eukaryota > Metazoa > Chordata > Amphibia > Anura > Ranidae > Rana > Rana kukunoris. The sequence goes on along the minus strand of CM056059.1, from coordinate 1,520,072 downwards.
TGTGTGTTTAGCTGGTTGGCGTGTGTTTGGGGGACCCCTGCAGGCTGTGTGCATAAAAATCCCGAGAACCAAGATTGCTGCAGGAGACAGTTAACCCTTCCCCCCCTGAGGAAGACGCGGCGCAGAGACGCGGGGCTCCACCCACTCGCGGCCGCCCAGGGTTGATTTTTACGGGACACTCGTATAGACATTTCTCGTTTTGAAAAATTTGCGTAAAAAAATGATACAAGTATATTGCTGGTGTGGAAACGTGTAACCAGGGCAACCATCAAAAATGTTGGGACCCCTCATTCAGCTTTAATCCTGCCTCCCCGGGCCCTGACTCTCTTACATCAGGGTCCCCAGAGCAACCCCTCCATCAAGGTCCCCCAAAATCTCCCTCCTTAAATCGGGGTCCCCAGAGTTCTCGCTTACATTGGGGTCCCCAGAGTTCCCCTCCTTAAATCAGGCACTCAAAACTCTTCCTCTACTTCAGAGTTCTTCTTTCATTGGGATCCCCTCCTTACATCAGGGTCCCCAGAGCCCCCCTTACATGAAGATCCCCCCTTACATGAAGATCCCCAAAAATCTCCCTCCATAAATTGGGGTCCCCAGAGCCCCCCCTTACATCAGGATCCCCTGAGACCCCCCTTACATCAAGATCCCCTCCTTACATCAGGGTCCCCAGAGCCCCGCTTACATCCGGGTCCCCAGAGCCCCCCTTACATGAAGATCCCCAAAAATCTCCCTCCATAAATCGGGGTCCCCAGAGCCCCCCCTTACATCAGGATCCCCTGAGACCCCCCTTACATCAAGATCCCCAGAGCCCCCCCTTACATCCTGATCCCCAGAGCCCCCCCTTACATCCTGATCCCCAGAGCCCCCCCTTACATCCTGGTCCCCAGAGCCCCCCCTTACATCCTGATCCCCAGAGCCCCCCCTTACATCCTGGTCCCCAGAGCCCCCCCTTACATCCTGGTCCCCAGAGCCCCCCCTTACATCCTGGTCCCCAGAGCCCCCCTTGCATCCTGGTCCCCAGAGCCCCACTTGCATCCTGGTCCCCAGAGCCCCCCTTACATCCTGGTCCCCAGAGGCCCCCTTTCATTACGATCCCCAAAGTCACCGGCCTTATATTAGGATCCCCAGAGCCCCCCTTAAATCAGGGTTCCCAGAGCCCCCCTTACATCCGGTTCTCCAGAGCCCCCCTTACAACAGGGTTTCCAGAGTTTCTACTTATATCGGGGTCCCCAGAGTCCCCCTCAAATCAGGGCACCCCAAAGCTTCCCCTTACATCCGGGTACCCAGAGCCCTCTTACATTTGGGTTCCCCTTAATTAGAATCCCCAAAGTCACCCCCCTTACATCAGGGTCTCCAGAGCCCCCCCTTACATCAGGGTCTCCAGAGCCCCCCCTTACATCAGGGTCTCCAGAGCCCCCCTTACATCAGGGTCTCCAGAGCCCCCCCTTACATCAGGGTCTCCAGAGCCCCCCCTTACATCAGGGACTCCAGAGCCCCCCCTTACATCAGGGTCTCCAGAGCCCCCCCTTACATCAGGGTCTCCAGAGCCCCCCCTTACATCAGGGTCTCCAGAGCCCCCCCTTACATCAGCCCCCCCTTACATCAGGGTCTCCAGAGCCCCCCTTACATCAGGGTCTCCAGAGCCCCCCCTTACATCAGGGTCTCTAAAACCCCTCCTACATCAGGGTCTCCAGAGCCCTCCCTACATCTGGGTCCCCAGAGCCCCCCCCCCTTACATCATGGTCCTCAAAACTCGGTGGGAGTAGAGGAGGCCTCGGTGTCGGTGGGAGTAGAGGAGGCCTCGGTGTCGGTGGGAGTAGAGGAGGCCTCGGTGTCGGTGGGAGTAGAGGAGACCTCTGTGTCGGTGGGAGTAGAGGAGGCCCCGGTGTCGGTGGGAGTAGAGGAGGCCTCTGTGTCGGTGGGAGTAGAGGAGGCCCCGGTGTCGGTGGGAGTAGAGGAGGCCCCGGTGTCGGTGGGAGTAGAGGAGGCCTCGGTGTTGGTGGGAGTAGAGGAGGCCTCGGTGTCGGTGGGAGTAGAGGAGACCTCGGTGTCGGTGGGATTAGAGGAGACCTCGGTGTCGGTGGGAGTAGAGGAGGCCCCGGTGTCGGTGGGAGTAGAGGAGGCCTCTGTGTCGGTGGGAGTAGAGGAGGCCTCGGTGTCGGTGGGAGTAGAGGAGACCTCGGTGTCGGTGGGAGTAGAGGAGGCCCCGGTGTCGGTGGGAGTAGAGGAGACCTCGGTGTCGGTGGGAGTAGAGGAGGCCCCGGTGTTGGTGGGAGTAGAGGAGGCCTCGGTGTCGGTGGGAGTAGAGGAGACCTCGGTGTCGGTGGGATTAGAGGAGACCTCGGTGTCGGTGGGAGTAGAGGAGGCCCCGGTGTCGGTGGGAGTAGAGGAGGCCTCGGTGTCGGTGGGAGTAGAGGAGGCCCCGGTGTCAGTGGGAGTAGAGGAGGCCTCGGTGTCGGTGGGAGTAGAGGAGGCCTCGGTGTCGGTGGGAGTAGAGGAGGCCTCGGTGTCGGTGGGAGTAGAGGAGGCCTCGGTGTCGGTGGGAGTAGAGGAGACCTCGGTGTCGGTGGGAGTAGAGGAGGCCTCGGTGTCGGTGGGAGTAGAGGAGACCTCGGTGTCGGTGGGAGTAGAGGAGGCCCCGGTGTCGGTGGGAGTAGAGGAGGCCTCGGTGTCGGTGGGAGTAGAGGAGACCTCGGTGTCGGTGGGAGTAGAGGAGGCCTCGGTGTCGGTGGGAGTAGAGGAGACCTCTGTGTCGGTGGGAGTAGAGGAGGCCCCGGTGTCGGTGGGAGTAGAGGAGGCCTCTGTGTCGGTGGGAGTAGAGGAGGCCTCGGTGTTGGTGGGAGTAGAGGAGGCCTCGGTGTCGGTGGGAGTAGAGGAGACCTCGGTGTCGGTGGGATTAGAGGAGACCTCGGTGTCGGTGGGAGTAGAGGAGGCCCCGGTGTCAGTGGGAGTAGAGGAGGCCTCGGTGTCGGTGGGAGTAGAGGAGGCCTCTGTGTCGGTGGGAGTAGAGGAGGCCCCGGTGTCGGTGGGAGTAGAGGAGGCCTCTGTGTCGGTGGGAGTAGAGGAGGCCCCGGTGTCGGTGGGAGTAGAGGAGGCCTCTGTGTCGGTGGGAGTAGAGGAGGCCCCGGTGTCGGTGGGAGTAGAGGAGGCCCCGGTGTCGGTGGGAGTAGAGGAGGCCCCGGTGTCGGTGGGAGTAGAGGAGGCCCCGGTGTCGGTGGGAGTAGAGGAGGCCCCGGTGTCGGTGGGAGTAGAGGAGACCTCGGTGTCGGTGGGAGTAGAGGAGGCCCCGGTGTCGGTGGGAGTAGAGGAGACCTCGGTGTCGGTGGGAGTAGAGGAGACCTCGGTGTCGGTGGGAGTAGAGGAGGCCTCGGTGTCGGTGGGAGTAGAGGAGACCTCGGTGTCGGTGGGAGTAGAGGAGGCCCCGGTGTCGGTGGGAGTAGAATAATGGTAGGAATAGTGTCCCATCATTGGTGTCCGTGGGAGGAATAGTGTCCCATCATTGGTATCAGTGGGGGGAATAGTGCCCCATCATTGGTGTCAGTGGGAGGAATAGTGTCCCATCATTGGTGTCAGTGGGAGGAATAGTGTCCCATCATTGGTGTCAGTGGGAGTATAGTGAATAGTGTCCCATCATTGGTGTCAGTGTGAATAGGATTGGTATCAGTGTGAGGAATAGTGTCCCATCATTGGTGTCAGTGGGAGGAATAGTGTCCCATCATTGGTGTCAGTGTGAGGAATAGTGTCCCATCATTGGTGTCAGTGGGAGGAATAGTGTCCCATCATTGGTGTCAGTGGGGGGAATAGTGTCCCATCATTGGTGTCAGTGGGAGGAATAGTGTCCCATCATTGGTGTCAGTGTGAGGAATAGTGTCCCATCATTGGTGTCAGTGGGAGGAATAGTGTCCCATCATTGGTGTCAGTGGGAGGAATAGTGTCCCATTCATTGGTGTTGGTCCCATCATTGTATCAGTGGGAGGAATAGTGCCCCATCATTGGGAGGGTGTCCCATCATTGGTGTCGGTGAGGAATAGTGTCCCATCATTGGTGTCAGTGGGAGGAATAGTGTCCCATCATTGGTGTCAGTGGGGGGAATAGTGTCCCATCATTGGTGTCAGTGGGAGGAATAGTGTCCCATCATTGGTGTCAGTGGGAGGAATAGTGTCCCATCATTGGTGTCAGTGTGAGGAATAGTGTCCCATCATTGGTGTCAGTGTGAGGAATAGTGTCCCATCATTGGTGTCAGTGTGAGGAATAGTGTCCCATTATTGGTGTCAGTGGGAGGAATAGTGTCCCATTATTGGTGTCCGTGGGGGAATCATGTCCCATCATTGGTATCAGTGGGGGGAATAGTGCCCCATCATTGGTGTCAGTGGGAGGAATAGTGTCCCATCATTGGTGTCGGTGGGAGGAATAGTGTCCCATCATTGGTGTCAGTGGGGGGAATAGTGTCCCATCATTGGTGTCAGTGGGGGGAATAGTGTCCCATCATTGGTGTCAGTGGGAGGAATGGTGTCCCATCATTGGTGTCAGTGGGAGGAATAGTGTCCCATCATTGGTGTCAGTGTGAGGAATAGTGTCCCATCATTGGTGTCAGTGTGAGGAATAGTGTCCCATCATTGGTGTCAGTGTGAGGAATAGTGTCCCATCATTGGTGTCAGTGTGAGGAATAGTGTCCCATCATTGGTGTCAGTGTGAGGAATAGTGTCCCATCATTGGTGTCAGTGTGAGGAATAGTGTCCCATCATTGGTGTCAGTGTGAGGAATAGTGTCCCATTATTGGTGTCAGGGGGGAGGGGATAGTGTCCCATCATTGGTGTCAGCGTCCCACGCCGCGGTTCCTCTCTCCCCGGATCGGCCCCGTGGTCCCGCAGGCCGCGTGTTTTCTCGGAGGGAACGCTCTTTGATGTCTCGTTCTGCTGGTAGCGTCTCGGCTTACAGGTCCCATCTGGCGGCGGTCACTCGATCCGCTCAGCAGCTGGCGGCGGAATTCCCCGTCTCCCACCTTCGGCCCGATCCCTGCTGGGAAATCCATTCCGGGCCTCGTTACGGTTGACGAGGTTTATAGGAGGAGGGGGAGGGGGGGGGGAATCGCACATCATGGAAAGGGGAGGGGCCTCCAGTTTTCACGTCTTCCTTTCCGATGTCATTTTTCACCTTCTGCCTGTGTGCTGACCTGCTGAAAGTTAACATGGGGCTTGCAGTTCAATCGGCTGCTGTGTGATACCGAAAGTTAGGAGAGGATTGGGGCGTGTGCAGAGAAGGCAGGGGGCGGGGCAGTGGCTCGGAGTGGTCAGAGCTGCGGGGGCTGAAACGCGTCGTCTCCCTCTGGCTCTACACAACAAGGAGCGGGGGATACACCCCCTTGTGGTGGTCCGGGTGGGACTACAAGTCTCGGCACACCCTACCTCCCCTCCCCACTTTACATCCCCCCTCCCAGCACGAATCCCCCCCCCCCACAAAAATAATGGGCACCAATCTGTGTGCTTACCCTCCTAAACATAAATCCCCCCTCCCAGTACAAGTCTGCCCCCCCTCCGATAAAAATCCCCATCCCAGTACAAGTCTGCCCCCCCCTCCGATAAAAATCCCCCTCCCAGAACAAGTCTGCCCCCCCTCCGATAAAAATCCCCCTCCCAGAACAAGTCTGCCCCCCCTCCAATAAAAATCCCCCTCCCAGAACAAGTCTGCCCCCCCTCCAATAAATATCCCCCTCCCAGAACAAGTCTGCCCCCCCTCCGATAAAAATCCCCCTCCCAGAACAAGTCTGCCCTCCCTCCGATAAAAATCCCCCTCCCAGAACAAGTCTGCCCCCCCTCCGATAAAAATCCCCCCTCCCAGAACAAGTCTGCCCCCCCTCCGATAAAAATCCCCCCTCCCAGAACAAGTCTGCCCCCCCCTCCGATAAAAATCCCCCTCCCAGAACAAGTCTGCCCCCCCTCCGATAAAAATCCCCCTCCCAGTACAAGTCTGCCCCCCCTCCGATAAAAATCCCCCTCCCAGAACAAGTCTGCCCCCCCTCCAATAAATATCCCCCTCCCAGAACAAGTCTGCCCTCCCTCTGATAAAAATCCCCCTCCCAGAACAAGTCTGCCCTCCCTCCGATAAAAATCCCCCCTCCCAGAACAAGTCTGCCCTCCCTCTGATAAAAATCCCCCTCCCAGTACAAGTCTGCCCCCCCTCCGATAAAAATCCCCCTCCCAGAACAAGTCTCTGCCCTCCCTCTGATAAAAATCCCCCTCCCAGAACAAATCTTTCCCACCAAACCTCCCCCCCCCCAGCACAAGTGCCCCCCCGCCAAAAAAAAAATCACCCCTCCTAGCACAAATCCTTTATCCTTCAATTTTCCCTTCTAAGTACATACCCCCACCCCCTCTAAATCACCCTCCCAGGGACAAATCTCCCCACTCACAAATAAAATCACCCCCTCCTAGCACAATCCCCCCCACCTCCACACACACACAAAAATGGGCACCAATCTGCATGCTTGCCCCCCTGCGATAAATATCCCCCCTCCCAGAATCTCCCCCCCCCAAACCCCCCCCCCCCAGCACAAATGCCCCCCACCCAAAAAAATAAAATCACCTCCTCCTAGCACAAATCCTCTATCCTTTAAATTTACCTTTCAAGTACACATCCTCCCCCCACTACAAATCCTCTCCTCCCAGCACAAATCCCCCCCCCCCCAAAAAATTACCCTCTAAGCAGAAATTCTCCCTCCTCACAGTACAAGTCTGACACCCCCTGTTGCAATCCCCCCTCCAAGAACAAATCTCTCCCCAAAGTCCCCCTCAGCACAAATTCCCCCCCCCCCACGAAAAATAAATACAAACTCACCCCTCCTAGCACAAATCCTCTATCCTTCAAATCTCCCCTCCGAGTACAAATCCTTCCCCTCCCCACTCTAAATCTCCCCCGGCTCAAATCCCCCCCGCTAGCACAACCCCCCCCCCACAAAAAAAAACTTCCCCTCCTCATTCTACCATATCCCCTCTTCTATCATAAACCCCCAATTTCCCCCTCATAACACAAATCCCCCCTAAATCACCACTCCTAACACAACCTCACCATATTCCCGCTCCCAACACAAATCCCCTCCCCCCCAATCTCCATGCAGCCCCCACCTCACAGCGCCCCCCCCCCCACCCCTGACTGGGTGCCTCCCCTCCTCTGATCCATACAAGCCTCGGCCCCCCCATGATGTGGCGTTGCACCTTTATTGAAGCGGCAGTTGGTTGTATCCGGCGGGTGAAACGTCCCGGAGCGGAGTCCCCCTTTATCTGCTCTCGGCGCCGAGGTGCCAGACGTTGGCAATGTGGCGATTATCAGAACGCGCTGTTCTGCGGCACGGAACGTTTCCAACCCCCCCTCCCCCTCCCCCACCCCGGAATACATTAGTGTCACATATGGCGGGCAGATCTCTGCGCTCCTCCGTACAGAGAGAGAGATCACCAATCCCACCGTCAGGGGGGGGGTATGGAGGAGGGGTCACCGAGTCCGACTACACCCCCCCCCACATGGAAATACTGCACCCCCCCCACATGGAAATACTGCACCCCCACGTGGAAATACTGCACCCCCCCACATGAAAATCACTGCACCCCCCCACATGAAAAACACTGCACCCCCCCCCCCCCACATGGAAATACTGCACCCCCCCACGTGGAAATACTGCACCCCCCCACGTGGAAATACTGCACCCCCCCACATGAAAATACTGCACCCCCCACATTAAAAACACTGCACCCCCCCCCCCACATGGAAATACTGCACCCCCCACATGGAAATACTGCACCCCCCCCACATGGAAATACTGCACCCCCACGTGGAAATACTGCACCCCCCCACATGAAAATCACTGCACCCCCCCACATGAAAAACACTGCACCCCCCCCCCCACATGGAAATACTGCACCCCCCCCACGTGGAAATACTGCACCCCCCCACATGAAAATACTGCACCCCCCACATTAAAAACACTGCACCCCCCCCCACATGGAAATACTGCACCCCCCACATGGAAATACTGCACCCCCCCACATGGAAATACTGCACCCCCCCACATGGAAATACTGCACCCCCCACATGGAAATACTGCACCCCCCCACATGGAAATACTGCACCCCCCCACATGAAAATCACTGCACCCCCCCCCCCACATGGAAATACTGCACCCCCCACGTGGAAATACTGCACCCCCCACATGGAAATACTGCACCCCCCCACATGAAAATCACTGCACCCCCCACATGAAAACACTGCACCCCCCCCCCCACATGGAAATACTGCACCCCCCCACGTGGAAATACTGCACCCCCCACATGGAAATACTGCACCCCCCACATGAAAAACACTGCACCCCCCACATGGAAATACTGCACCCCCCCCACATGGAAATACTGCACCCCCCCCCACATGGAAATACTGCACCCCCCCACATGGAAATACTGCACCCCCCCCACATGGAAATACTGCACCCCCCACATGGAAATACTGCACCCCCCACATGGAAATACTGCACCCCCCACATGGAAATACTGCACCCCCCACATGGAAATACTGCACCCCCCACATGCACCCCCCACATGAAATACTGCACCCCCCCCACATGGAAATACTGCACCCCCCCACATGGAAATACTGCACCCCCCCACATGGAAATACTGCACCCCCCCACATGAAATACTGCACCCCCCACATGGAAATACTGCACCCCCCCCACATGGAAATACTGCACCCCCCCACATGGAAATACTGCACCCCCCACATGGAAATACTGCACCCCCCCACATGGAAATACTGCACCCCCCACATGGAAATACTGCACCCCCCCACATGGAAATACTGCACCCCCCCACATGGAAATACTGCACCCCCCACATGGAAATACTGCACCCCCCCACATGGAAATACTGCACCCCCCACATGGAAATACTGCACCCCCCACATGGAAATACTGCACCCCCCCCACATGGAAATACTGCACCCCCCACATGGAAATACTGCACCCCCCCACATGGAAATACTGCACCCCCCACATGGAAATACTGCACCCCCCACATGGAAATACTGCACCCCCCCACATGGAAATACTGCACCCCCCACATGGAAATACTGCACCCCCCACATGGAAATACTGCACCCCCCCACATGGAAATACTGCACCCCCCCACATGGAAATACTGCACCCCCCCACATGGAAATACTGCACCCCCCCACATGGAAATACTGCACCCCCCACATGGAAATACTGCACCCCCCCACATGGAAATACTGCACCCCCCCACATGGAAATACTGCACCCCCCCACATGGAAATACTGCACCCCCCACATGGAAATACTGCACCCCCCCACATGGAAATACTGCACCCCCCACATGGAAATACTGCACCCCCCCCACATGGAAATACTGCACCCCCCCACATGGAAATACTGCACCCCCCACATGGAAATACTGCACCCCCCCCACATGGAAATACTGCACCCCCCCACATGAAAATACTGCACCCCCCCCACATGGAAATACTGCACCCCCCCACATGGAAATACTGCACCCCCCACATGGAAATACTGCACCCCCCCACATGGAAATACTGCACCCCCCCCACATGAAAATACTGCACCCCCCCACATGGAAAATACTGCACCCCCCCACATGGAAATACTGCACCCCCCACATGGAAATACTGCACCCCCCACATGAAAATACTGCACCCCCCACATGAAAATACTGCACCCCCCACATGGAAATACCCCCCCACATGAAAATACTGCACCCCCCACATGGAAAATACTGCACCCCCCACATGAAAATACTGCACCCCCCACATGAAAATACTGCACCCCCCACATGGAAAATACTGCACCCCCCACATGAAAATACTGCACCCCCCACATGGAAATACTGCACCCCCCCACATGAAAATACTGCACCCCCCACATGCACCCCCCACAAAATACTGCACCCCCCACATGAAAATACTGCACCCCCCACATGGAAATACTGCACCCCCCACATGCACCCCCCCACATGAAATACTGCACCCCCCCACATGAAAATACTGCACCCCCCACATGGAAATACTGCACCCCCCCACATGGAAATTCTGCACCCCCCCACATGAAAATTCTGCACCCCCCCACATGAAAATACTGCACCCCCCCACATGAAAATACTGCACCCCCCCCCACATGGAAATACTGCACCCCCCACATGAAAATACTGCACCCCCCCACATGAAAATACTGCACCCCCCCCCCACATGGAAATACTGCACCCCCCACATGGAAATACTGCACCCCCCCACATGAAAATACTGCACCCCCCACATGAAAATACTGCACCCCCCCACATGAAAATACTGCACCCCCCCACATGGAAATACTGCACCCCCCACATGGAAATACTGCACCCCCCACATGAAAATACTGCACCCCCCACATGGAAATACTGCACCCCCCCACATGGAAATACTGCACCCCCCACATGGAAATACTGCACCCCCCCCACATGAAAATACTGCACCCCCCCACATGGAAATACTGCACCCCCCCACATGGAAATACTGCACCCCCCACATGGAAATACTGCACCCCCCCACATGGAAATACTGCACCCCCCCCACATGGAAATACTGCACCCCCCACATGAAAAACACTGCACCCCCCCCCCACATGAAAACATTACACCCCCACATGAAAACAATGCCCCCCCCACATGAAAAATACTTCACCCCCCACATATATACATTGCCCCCCCCCCACATGAAAATACTGCATCCCCGACATGATAAACACTGCACCGCCTCACATGGAAATACTGTACCCCCCACGTGAAAATACTGCACCCCCCACATGAAAAACACTGCACCCCCCCCCTCACATGAAAACATTACACCCCCACATGAAAACAATGCCCCCCCACATGTATACAATGCCCCCCACATGAAAATACTGCACCCCCCACATGAAAAACACTGCCCCCCCCCACATGAAAACATTACACCCCCCACATGAAAACAATGCACCCCCCACATGAAAAATACTTCACCCCCCACATATATACATTGCCCCCCCCCCCCCACATGAAAATAATGCACTACCAACCCCTACATGTATACACTGCACCCCCCCCCCCCCACACACACACGAAAACACTGCACTACCAACCCCTACATGTATACAATGCCCCCCCCCCCACACATGAAAACACTGCACACCTCGCACCCCCCATGAAAAAACACTGCACTCCCGGCCCCTATAAAGAGCACAGAAATCCGGTACAGCAAAGCTTGAAGTGAAGCTCAAAGTTGCTCGAAAACTGACAAAAGTAACTGACTCTGGACTTCTAAAAATAGATCCCGACTTCCTGTGTCAGTCGCCCATCACTAAGATTTTATTTATTTTTTCAATTCCTCCCCTTTGTGTTCTCAGCTCCGCCCACTTCACCCCAAAGTTCATTTTTCATGGTCGGTCAGCGGTGCAGAGAATGAAGAACTGGGGGGAGTGACCCTTAAAATAAATGAACCCCCCCCGTATGTGGCCCCTCCCCCCTCTGATACCAGAACCTCCCCCTATATGTCTCCCCCCAATACCAGAACCTCCCCCTATATGTCCCCCCCCATACCAGAACCTCCCCCGTATGCCCCCCCCCCAATACCAGAACCTCCCCCCATATGCCCCCCAATACCAGAACCTCCCCCTATATGTCCCCCCCCCCATACCAGAACCGCCCCAGTAGGTCCCCCCTCCAAATACCAGAACCTCCCCCCGTATGCCCCCCCCCAATACCAGAACCTCCCCCATATGCCCCCCAATACCAGAACCTCCCCCTATATGCCCCCCCCCATACCAGAACCGCCCCAGTAGGTCCCCCCTCCAAATACCAGAACCTCCCCCCGTATGCCCCACCCCAATACCAGAACCCCCCCTATTTGTCTCCCCCCAATACCAGAACCCCCCCTATTTGTCTCCCCCCAATACCAGAACCTCCCCCGTATGTCCCCCCCCAATATCAGAACCTCCCCCCATATGTCTCCCCCCCCCCCCCAATATCAGAACTTCCCCCTGTATGTGCCCCCCCCCCCCCCACGATACCAGAACCTCCAGGTACACGGGGCCCCTCGGCTCCCGGCCCTTCATACAAACACACTTAAAGCCGTTTAATTGCCCCCCGAGACTTCCTGTCATTGCACATTAATTGTGCGTTTGATCCGCTCTGCGTTTTCGGCCCGCAGACTTCATCAGAGAAACTTCCCGGCAAAGTCTGCGATTTACCACCAAAGATCAACGCCGGCGCGGCTTCTCCTAAAACACCCCCCCCCGCCGTCCATCCACCAACCGGACCAACTTTCCCCAACCCTATAGTGTAAGCTCCTCTGTACAGAGACTGATGTGACTGTGGGGGGGAGGGGACATTAGAGTGTAAGCTCCTCTGTACAGAGACTGATGTGACTGTGGGGGGGGAGAGGACATTAGAGTGTAAGCTCCTCTGTACAGAGACTGATGTGACTGTGGGGGGAGGGGACATTAGAGTGTAAGCTCCTCTGTACAGAGACTGATGTGACTGTGTGGGGGAGGGGACATTAGAGTGTAAGCTCCTCTGTACAGAGACTGATGTGACTGTGGGGGAGGGGACATTAGAGTGTAAGCTCCTCTGTACAGAGACTGATGTGACTGTGGGGGGAGGGGACATTAGAGTGTAAGCTCCTCTGTACAGAGACTGATGTGACTGTGGGGGGAGGGGGCATTAGAGTGTAAGCTCCTTTGTACAGAGACTGATGTGACTGTGGGGGAGGGGACATTAGAGTGTAAGCTCCTCTGTACAGAGACTGATGTGACTGCGGGGGGAGGGGACATTAGAGTGTAAGCTCCTCTGTACAGAGACTGATGTGACTGTGGGGGGGAGGGGACATTAGAGTGTAAGCTCCTCTGTACAGAGACTGATGTGACTGTGGGGGGGGGAGGGGACATTAGAGTGTAAGCTCCTCTGTACAGAGACTGATGTGACTGTGGGGGGAGGGGACATTAGAGTGTAAGCTCCTCTGTACAGAGACTGATGTGACTGTGGGGGGAGGGGACATTAGAGTGTAAGCTCCTCTGTACAGAGACTGATGTGACTGTGGGGGGAGGGGGCATTAGAGTGTAAGCTCCTCTGTACAGAGACTGATGTGACTGTGGGGGGAGGGGGCATTAGAGTGTAAGCTCCTCTGTACAGAGACTGATGTGACTGTGGGGGGAGGGGGCATTAGAGTGTAAACTCCTCTGTACAGAGACTGATGTGACTGTGGGGGGGGGGGGGACATTAGAGTGTAAGCTCCTCTGGTGAATAGAGTTGTGTTCTCTGTACAGCGCTGTGGTATATGTCAGAGCTATATGAAGCTTTGCTCGGAGGTGAAGTGGCTTTCATGGCTCCCCCGTTATCTCCAGCCTGTGATCGGAGAGATGTGATCGGATTGGCCGTGTGTCTGGATTCCCAGGATTTGTTATTGTGGATGTCTGTGGAGCCATAAATTTACTCCAGGAAATTATATAACTGGGAGGGGGAGGGGGGGACATATTTCCGATGTCCTGGAATCTCCACCTGTACTGTGCGTCTGCTGGGAACAGCTGCGCCGATCGGACACTTAATACGATCCTTGTGTTCCCGGAGGCGGCATCTGTACCCGGAGACAGCTGCCCAAATCCTCGCAGAGGGATCACCGCTCAGACACTTGGTGACTCCGAGCAAATCCTTCTCCCTTTTATAGGCGGAGCCTGGTGGGCGGAGTCATATGATACCTTGTATGTCATAGATACTGGTGAGAACCCCTCATAATGGGGCACAGCGGGTGTACAGACCCGGGAACTCAGCACAGGGATGGTGGGAACCCCTCATATTGGGCACAGCGGGTGTACAGACCCAGGAACTCAGCACAAGGATGGTGGGAACCCCTCATAATGGGGCACAGCGGGTGTACAGACCCGGGAACTCAGCACAGGGATGGTGGGAACCCCTCATAATGGGCACAGCGGGAGTACAGACCCGGGAACTCAGCACAGGGATGGTGGGAACCCCTCATAATGGGCACAGCGGGTGTACAGACCCGGGAACTCAGCACAGGGATGGTGGGAACCCCTCATAATGGGCACAGCGGGTGTACAGACCCGGGAACTCAGCACAGGGATGGTGGGAACCCCTCATAATGGGCACAGCGAGTGTACAGACCCGGGAACTCAGCACAGGGATGGTGGGAACCCCTCATAATGGGCACAGCGGGTGTACAGACCCAGGAACTCAGCACAGGGATGGTGGGAACCCCTCATAATGGGGCACAGTGGGTGTACAGACCCAGGAACTCAGCACAGGGATGGTGGGAACCCCTCATAATGGGCACAGCGGGTGTACAGACCCAGGAACTCAGCACAGGGATGGTGGGAACCCCTCATAATGGGGCACAGTGGGTGTACAGACCCGGGAACTCAGCACAGGGATGGTGGGAACCCCTCATAATGGGGCACAGCGGGTGTACAGACCCGGGAACTCAGCACAGGGATGGTGGGAACCCCTCATAATGGGCACAGCGGGTGTACAGACCCGGGAACTCAGCACAGGGATGGTGGGAACCCCTCATAATGGGCACAGCGGGTGTACAGACCCAGGAACTCAGCACAAGGATGGTGGGAACCCCTCATAATGGGGCACAGCGGGTGTACAGACCCGGGAACTCAGCACAGGGATGGTGGGAACCCCTCATAATGGGCACAGCGTGTGTACAGACCCGGGAACTCAGCACAGGGATGGTGGGAACCCCTCATAATGGGGCACAGTGGGTGTACAGACCCAGGAACTCAGCACAGGGATGGTGGGAACCCCTCATAATGGGCACAGCGGGTGTACAGACCCGGGAACTCAGCACAGGGGGGATGGTGGGAACCCCTCATAATGGGGCACAGCGGGTGTACAGACCCGGGGACTCAGCACAGGGATGGTGGGAACCCCTCATAATGGGCACAGCGGGTGTACAGACCCGGGAACTCAGCACAGGGGGGATGGTGGGAACCCCTCATAATGGGGCACAGCGGGTGTACAGACCCGGGAACTCAGCACTGGGATGGTGGGAAGCCCTCATAATGGGCACAGTGGGTGTACAGACCCGGGAACTCAGCACAGGGATGGTGGGAACCCCTCATAATGGGCACAGCGGGTGTACAGACCCGGAAACTCAGCACAGGGATGGTGGGAACCCCTCATAATGGGGCACAGTGGGCTCTATAACCCTTCCACATACCACCCAGAACGAAGACACAATGAACATTGACTTTAAGCCATGGGACTGTTGAATAATATGGGTAACCCTGAACGGGGACTGAAGCCGCAGGATGACCCCCCCCCCCCCGTTATGGTGAGACGGGGGTGACATCACTCGGCCTTTATCGAGGTTATTGGGCTCAGCTGACAGCTTGTGATCTGGAGCTTCGAAGGCCGATTCCCATCCCAGATCTCCTACAAAGGGCCCATTGTGAGCTCCAATCATCCCATTACCGACCCGGCGTTCTTACTGTGCGTCCCCCCCATCCCCCCCAGATGCTGGCGGAGGTCCTCCAACCACAAATAGCACTGAAAGGCGCCCATTGGCCACAAAGGGATGCCAAAAAAATAAATCAAAGAGCCTCATTGATGGGTTAAATGTCGCATTGACGGCCAATTGTGGGGTGACCCCCCCGACCCAATGTCCGCACTCTGCAGGCGCACCCCCGTATACCGGCGAGCAGCGTCGGGTCTCTGGTGACAGGTCCTCTTTGCGGTGTTTAGGCCGGAGCTGTGCTGCACTGCACAGGGAGTGGTTTCCGTTCTCTATATATACACGGGGAGGAAGCCGCTTCCCTGCCAGAAATTAACCCCCGCGCCGCCGCCCGCCCGCCCGCCTCCTCCCCGACGGCAGCCTTTCATTGCAAATCACCGGTTCCAACTGCCACCATATTATACAATATAGATCTGCCATCAGTTAGGGATCACCTGCCCCTTTCTGGGTCCTCGAGGCTTCTTCTCTTGTCTGGTGGCAGGTCCTCATTCTTTGCCCCTTTCTGGGTCCTCGAGGCTTCTTCTCTTGTCTGGTGGCAGGTCCTCATTCTTTGCCCCTTTCTGGGTCCTCGAGGCTTCTTCTCTTGTCTGGTGGCAGGTCCTCATTCTTTGCCCCTTTCTGGGTCCTCGAGGCTTCTTCTCTTGTCTGGTGGCAGGTCCTCATTCTTTGCCCCTTTCTGGGTCCTCGAGGCTTCTTCTCTTGTCTGGTGGCAGGTCCTCATTCTTTGCCCCTTTCTGGGTCCTCGAGGCTTCTTCTCTTGTCTGGTGGCAGGTCCTCATTCTTTGCCCCTTTCTTGGTCCTCGAGGCTTCTTCTCTTGTCTGGTGGCAGGTCCTCATTCTTTGCCCCTTTCTCGGTCCTTGGGGCTTCTTCTCTTGTCTGGTGGCAGGTTCTCAGTCCCTTCTCCTCTACTAGTGCCCAATGCCTCTTGTCTGGTGACAGGTTCTAAATCCTTCCTCCTTTACTAGTGACTGATGCCTCTTGACTGGTGACATTCCCTTCTCCTCTCCCAGTGCCCAATGCCTCTTGTCCGGTGACAGGTCCTCATTCCCTTCTCCTCTCCTAGTGCCTGATGCCTCTTGTCTGGTCCTCATTCTCTTTCCCTCACTTGGTGCCCAATGCCAGGTCCTCATTTCATTCTCCTCTCCCAGTTCCCAATGCCTCTTGTCTGGTGACAGGTCCTCATTACCTTCTCCTCTACTAGTGCCCAATATTTCTTGTCTGGTCCTCATTCCCTCCTCAGGTCCTAATTCCCTTTCCATCACTTGGTGCCCAATGCCTGACGTGTTCTCCTCCCCTCCTCCTCTCCCGATACCTGATGCCTCTTGTCTGCCCCTCATTCCCTGTCCCTCTCCTGACACCCAGGACACCTTCCCCTGGTACTTTCCATGGCAGGTTGTCCATTCCTGACCTCGGCATATAGGACCGAGTTCCAGGCCAGGGCCGTCTTAATAGCATCATGGGCCCCTGGGCAAAGTAATGCTCTGGGGCCCCTACAATGATGACAGTGCAGGTAAACAGACATCAAGTAGGTAGGAGGCAGACTGCCTACCCTTTGCATATATCACTCTCAGTGCCATCATAGGGGCCCCCAATTTTGGGACAGCGTGGGCTCAAGGGCCAGCTGCTTTGGGGAAAGTGCAGGGGCCCCCCATGCAGCTGAGGCCACTGGGCAGTGCCCAGGTGTGCCCTCTCATTAAAACAGCCCTGTTCCAGGCCAGGCATGGTGTCACCCAGCCGTCACACACGCCACTACCGAGCCTCATGGGCTACCGTGGCCAACAAAAGTCTGAATGAACACGGCCCGGGAGAGGCGGCACTTATGTAACGGGTGTGTAAAAAGTGGCAGAGGGGATTCTGGGGAACCACAACATGGCCACAACACAGGACGCTGCGCCGCGAGGTGACGGAGGGTGTGGTGGCGATGCACACGCAGGAGGGTCTTATACAGGAAGTCATAAATACGTATAGAGGGAAGCCGACACTTCACAGAGTAGAGGGGTCATATACATTGAGATCTTCCCCTCCTAGGTGAGGTCAGCCTCCGTCTCACCATTGTGTATGTAGGAAGCCCCTTTTCCCGGGGGGGGTTCTCGGCCTTTTCATACGCCATCCCGGTTAGAGAACGGCACATTTGGCCTTTCACGGGGGCCAATGGCTGAGAAGTTTCTAGGATTAAAGTACAACCTCCGCTCACTTCAAGGGTCAAGAAACAATAGAGTACTTGTGAAAAAGCTCTTGATACCCAAACCGTGAAATTGCGTCAATACAAAATGAATGGGCGCAAATCGCACCGCGCAAAGAATGTATGCGATTTCCCCCACTGCTCCTGTGTGTGTATATATAGAGAAAGGGAAAAGCGCCATCTAGTGGGCAGTTTATTAAAAATGTTATAAAAAGTGTTATAACTCACATTAAGTACATAGCTTGACAAATGCAAAATCTGTATAGTGTCTGCATAGTGCCCCTGCCCCGCCGATGATAGAAAATCACGGCCGCTGGAGGTGCTCACAGGGCTGGAGAAGATATCTAGGCGGTACACCCCCCCAAGTGGGCATCACTTCTGCCCTATACCCTCAGGAGTCCCGGAACTTTTCCTGCCCTATGAGCACCTCCAGCGATTTGTGATTTTCTATCATCGGCGGGGCAGGCCCGGCTCGGCCCAGGGACACGTATGCAGAGCCCTGTGAGAACCTCCGGCGATTGTAATTTTCTATCATTGGCTGGGCAGGCCCGGCCCGGGACACGTAGGCAGAGCCCTGTGAGCACCTCCAGCGACCCGGGACACGTATTCAATGCACCTCCAGCGAATGTGATTTTCTATCATTGGCTGGGCAGGCCCGGCCCGGGACACATATGCAGAGCCCTGTGAGCACCTCCGGCGATTGTGATTTTCTATCATTGGCTGGGCAGGCCCGGCCCGGGACACGTAGGCAGAGCCCTGTGAGCACCTCCAGCGATTGTGATTTTTCTATGATCGGCGGGGCAGGCCTGTCCCGGCCCGGGACACATATGCAGAGCACCTCCAGCGAATGTGATTTTCCATCATCGGCACGGCTCGGCCCGGGACACGTATGCAGAGCCCTGTGAGCACCTCCAGGAATTGTGATTTTTCTATGATCGGCGGGGCCGGCCCACCCCAGCCCGGGACACGTATGCAGAGCCCTGTGAGAACCTCCAGCGATTGTGATTTTCTATCATCGGTGGGGCCGGCGCGGCTCGGCCCGGGGACACGTAAGCAGAGCCCTGTGAGCACCTCCAGCGATTGTGATTTTCTATCATCGGCGGGGCCGGCGCGGCTCGGCCCGGGGACACGTATGCAGAGCCCTGTGAGAACCTCCAGCGATTGTGATTTTCTATCATCGACGGGGCCGGCGCGGCTCGGCCCAGGGACACGTATGCAGAGCCCTGTGAGAACCTCCGGCGATTGTAATTTTCTATCATTGGCTTGGGAGGCCCGGCCCGGGACACGTAGGCAGAGCCCTGTGAGCACCTCCAGCGACCCGGGACACGTATTCAATGCACCTCCAGCGAATGTGATTTTCTATCATTGGCTGGGCAGGCCCGGCCCGGGACACGTAAGCAGAGCCCTGTGAGCACCTCCAGCGGTTGTGATTTTCCATCATCGGCGGGGGCAGGCCCGGCTCGGCCCAGGGACACGTATGCAGAGCCCTGTGAGAACCTCCGGCGATTGTGATTTTTCTATGATCGGTGGGGCAGGCCTGTCCCGGCCCGGGACACATATGCAGAGCACCTCCAGCGAATGTGATTTTCCATCATCGGCGGGGGCAGGCCCGAGACACATATGCAGAGCCCTGTGAGCACCTCCAGGAATTGTGATTTTTCTATGATCGGCGGGGCTGGCGCGGCTCAGCCCGGGGCACGTATGCAGAGCCCTGTGAGAACCTCCAGCGATTGTGATTTTCTATCATCGGCGGGCCGGCCCACCCCGGCCCGGGACACGTATGCAGAGCCCTGTGAGCACCTCCAGTGATTGTGATTTTTCTATGATCGGCGGGGCAGGCCCGTCCCGGCCCGAGACACATATGCAGGGCCCTGTGAGCACCTCCAGCAATTGTGATTTTTCTATGATCGGCGGGGCCGGCGCGGCTCGGCCCGGGGACACGTATGCAGAGCCCTGTGAGAACCTCCAGCGATTGTGATTTTCTATCATCGGCGGGCCGGCCTGGCCTGGGGACATGTATGCAGATTTTGCATTTGACTAGCTATGTAGCTATAACATTATTAATAAACTGCCCACTAGAGGGCGCTTCCCTTTTGCATTGACGCAAATCACACTGCAAAGTATCGGTACTCTGTATTGGCGAGTACTTGACCAAAAGTATCGGTACTTTGTATTGGCGAGTACTTGACCAAAAGTATCGGTACTCGCCAAAATACAAAAAACAGTATTGGTGCAAACCTGGTATGAAGCTCTGTGTACCCCCAGGTCGAACAATGATGGAAGGGCTCTATGGGGGAAAGAGGGGGGAATAAGAAATGCATCTTTGTAACCTTAATTGTCTCCTTCTCTCCCCAGCGTGCAGCGTCACCATCCACAACCGCTGCAAGGACGCCCTGCCCAGCTGTACTAAGGTCAAACAGAAGGTAAGTCCCTACAGTGTACCCTCATTATAGGGCTATGGGGGAGGGGGGAAGAGAGAGAAAGGGGTGGTGGGGGGTAGGAAGAAAGAGAAAAAGAAGGGGGAGATAGTGTGAGTAGACTAGAGAAAAAAGGGGGGGGTAAAAAGAAAGGGGGGAATGTTGTAGGGGTGATAGTGGGAGAAAGAGAGAGAGTGGAAGAGGGAGAGAGATTGGAAGAGGGAGAGAGAGACGTGAGATAGTTGAAGAGGGAGATAGTGAGAGAGAGAAGTGAGATAGTGGAAGAGGGAGATAGTGAGAGAGGGAGAGAGAGAAGTGACATAGTGGAAGAGGGAGAGAGAAGTGAGATAGTGGTAGAGGGAGAGGTAGAAGTGAGATAGTGGTAGAGGGAGAAAGAGAAGTGAGATGGTGGAAGAGGGAGAGAGAGAAGTGAGATAGTGGAAGAGGGAGATAGTGGAAGAGGGAGAGAGAGAAGTGAGATAGTGGAAGAGGGAGATAGTGGAAGAGGGAGAGAGAGAAGTGAGATAGTGGAAGAGGGAGAAAGAGAAGTGAGATGGTGGAAGAGGGAGAGAGAGAAGTGAGATAGTGGGAGAGGGAGAGAGAGAAGTGAGATAGTGGAAGAGGGAGAGAGGGAGAGAGAGAAGTGAGATAGTGGAAGAGGGAGATAGTGAGAGAGAGAGAGAGAGAGAAGTGAGATAGTGTAAAAGGGAGAAAGAGAAGTGAGATAGTGAGAGAGGGAGAGCGAGAAGTGAGATAGTGGAAGAGGGAGAAGTGACATAGTGGAAGAGGGAGAGAGAAGTGAGATAGTGGTAGAGGGAGAGAGAGAAGTGAGATAGTGGGAGAGGGAGAGAGAGAAGTGAGATAGTGGGAGAGGGAGAGAGAGAGGTGAGATAGTGGGAGAGGGAGAGAGAGAAGTGAGATAGTGGTAGAGGGAGAGAGAGAAGTGAGATAGTGGGAGAGGGAGAGAGAGAAGTGAGATAGTGGGAGAGGGAGAGCGAGAAGTGAGATAGTGGAAGAGGGAGATAGTGAGAGAGGGAGAGAGAGAAGTAAGATAGTGGAAGAGGGAGAAGTGACATAGTGGAAGAGGGAGAGAGAAGTGAGATAGTGGGAGAGGGAGAGAGAGAAGTGAGATAGTGGGAGAGGGAGAGAGAGAAGTGAGATAGTGGTAGAGGGAGAGAGAGAAGTGAGATAGTGGGAGAGGGAGAGAGAGAAGTGAGATAGTGGAAGAGGGAGATAGTGAGAGAGGGAGAGAGAGAAGTGAGATAGTGTAAAAGGGAGAAAGAGAAGTGAGATAGTGAGAGAGGGAGAGCGAGAAGTGAGATAGTGGAAGAGGGAGAAGTGACATAGTGGAAGAGGGAGAGAGAAGTGAGATAGTGGTAGAGGGAGAGAGAGAAGTGAGATAGTGGGAGAGGGAGAGAGAGAAGTGAGATAGTGGGAGAGGGAGAGAGAGAGGTGAGATAGTGGGAGAGGGAGAGAGAGAAGTGAGATAGTGGTAGAGGGAGAGAGAGAAGTGAGATAGTGGGAGAGGGAGAGAGAGAAGTGAGATAGTGGGAGAGGGAGAGCGAGAAGTGAGATAAGATAGTGAGAGAGGGAGAGAGAGAAGTAAGAGAGAGAGAGTGAGATAGTGGAGAGGGGAGAGAAGAAAGTGGGAGAGAGAGAGAGAAGTGGGAATGAGAGGAGAGAGAGAGAGAGAGGAGAATGAGTGGAAGAGAGGAGGAGGGATAGTAGAGGGAGAACTAAGAGAGGAGAGAGTGGGGGGGAGACAGAGAATGAATTGGAAAAGGGGGGAGAAGTGGGGGATGAGGATAGAGAGGAGTATATAGATTATAGATGTGTGTCATTTCTTCAGTGTTGTCACATAAAAAGATAGAAGGAAAGATTTACACAAATGTGAGGGGTGTACTTACTTTTGTGACATACTGTGTGTGTATATATATTTATCACACCCACAAAAAAAAAAAAATCAGAAACTGACGCTCGGTTTTGCTCCTCCTCTTCCTTTACAGCAGCAGAAAGCGGCCTTCATAAAGAACAATAGCGCTCTTCAGAACGTGTCTTTGCGGAATAAAAGTACGTATCTTCCTCCATGTTCTAGAAATAGAGATTTTTATTTCCGGAATTTTTTTATTTTTTATTTTTTGCTGCTCTGCGCACAATAAATGAATGACTGCTCTTCTGTGAGGCTCCGCCCCTAACACAAAGTCTGACTCCGGTGTAGAGGGCGGAATGTGGCGCCCTGCCCCTCTCCTGTACAGAGCCGCATTGTAGAGCCCTCAGGTCACAGCAGAGAGCCCAGAGACTCTTCTCAGAAGCCCCTCCCCTTTTTTAACACGTGGTCCACCCAAGATGAACATATTCATTAGTTCTGCCCCCACCCCCACCTTTAATTATAGGGGACCTCTTCCATGGGAATACCCTGATCTGTCATTGCCTATCACCTGGCCGTTTGATCTGAAGGCTTCGGGAGCTTGAGAGCAAGCATAGTTGGTTCTGGATCTGTGAGATGGAGGAGGGGGGGGGGGGGCAGCCAGGAAACTGGTATTTTATTTTAGAGGTTAGCAGGGCCGTCTAAATAGCATCATGGGCCCCTGGGCAAAGTAATACTCTGGGGCCCCTACAATGATGACATTGCAGGTAAACAGACATCAAGTAGGTAGAAGGCAGACTGCCTCCCATGTGCATCTATCACTCTCAGTGCCACCATGGGGTCCCCAATTTTGGGGCAGGGTGGGCTCAAGGACCAGCTTCTTTGGGAATAGGCCAGGGGTCCCCCATGCAGCTGAGGCCCCTGGGCAATGCCCAGGTGTGCCCTCTCATTAAGACAGCCCTGGAGGTCCCTGACACAGGTAAGCTGAACCTGCAAATGTTGAGGACAACTGATGCTTGACTGCCACCCAGAGGCTATAACTGGAAGTGCATGCAAGGCTACGTCCCCACAACGTTGACTGAAAGCCAATAAATTAATAAAGTTTATTATTTCGTAATTTTGTATTTTTATGTGTAAGACCGGGTTGGATCTTTTTTTTACGCATTTTTGTATTTTTTTTCAGCCACTACATTAAGGGAGAGACCCAACTCCGCCATCTACCCCTCCGACAGCCTCCGACATTCCCTGCTGGGATCCCGGCGCGGGCGGCCATCTTTGTCTCTCTCCAAAAGCGTCTCCACCACCAACATTGCCGGGTGAGTCCTCCTTTTCTTATATTGTTCTTTCCGCTGCTGCTTGCGGTAATCCAAAGAGATCCGCCAATTGTTTTCCAACCAACAAAATGGCTCCTCAGACGTCGAGATCCCCTTTATGGGGTCCGACTGCAAGAACTTAATTTTGCCAGCAACGTTTTTTTTTTTTTCTCATCCCTGTGGTGCCTTTATGTATCAATATTGTGGTAATAAGAAATGTCTGTGTTGCCAGGATTGAAGAATTTCCCAGCGTGGGGCGGAATCTGCTTGTCCTCGGGGGACGCAGTCCGTTCCTCAGACACTTTGACCAATCACATAATCTGTTATGTATTCGCATGCAGCGTGAATGCCGGGTCTGTAATGTGCGTTTTTTTGTGCGCAGGAATCTGAACGATGAAAGTCCGCTGGGCATAAGAAGGATCCTGTCGCAGTCCACCGACTCCCTGAACATGAGGAACCGGACGCTGTCTGTGGAGTCTCTCATTGATGAAGGTAGGTGGGGGGGGGGGGGTGATCATTGCTGGAGAGATTATTATATTAAAGTGGCCTCTGCCACAAATCACCTGTAGGACCCTTGAGGCCCCTGCCACAGATGAGCTTTAGAACCCTTGAGGCTTCTGCCACTGACCACCTGTAGGACCAATGAGGCCTCTGCCACATGTCACTTGTAGGACCCTTGAGACCTCTGCCACAGGTCACCTGTAGGACTGTTAAGGCCCCTGCCACGTCACCTTTAGGACCCTTGAGGCCTCTGCCACAGGTCACCTGTAGGACCCTTGAGGCCCCTGCCACAGGTGAGCTTTAGGACCCTTGAGGCTTCTGCCACTGACCACCTGTAAGACCCTTGAGGCCTCTGCCCCAGATCAACTGTAGGACCAATAAAGCCTCTGCCACAGGTAACCTGTAGGACCCTTGAGGCCTCTGCCCCAGATCAACTGTAGGACCAATAAAGCCTCTGCCACAGGTAACCTGTAGGACCCTTGAGGCTTCTGCCACAGGTCACCTATAGGACCCTTGAGGCTTCTGCCACAGGTCACCTGTAGGACCCTTGAGGCTTCTGCCACAGGTCACCTGTAGGACCAATAAAGCCTCTGCTACAGGTCACTTTTAGGACCGCTGAGGCTTCTGCCCCATTTCACCTTTAGGACTCTTGAGGCCTCTGCCACAGGTCATCTGTAGGACCACTGAGGCCTCTGTCATAAGTCACCTGTAGGACTGTTAATGCCTCGGCTACAGGTCATCTGTAGGACCAATAAGGCCTCTGCCACAAGTCATTTGTATGACCCTTGAGGCTTCTACCACAGGTCACTTTTGGGACGCTGTCTGTGGAGTCTCTTATTGATGAAGGTAGGTAGGGGGGTGATCATTGCTGGAGAGCTTATTATATTAAAGTAATTGTAAACCCTCCATGTATCCTTTCAGTTGGTTGAGGCCTCTGCCACAGGTCACCTGTAGGACCCTTAATGCCTCTGCCACAGGTCACCTGTATGACCCTTAATGCCTCTGCCACAGGTTACCTTTAGGACCCTTGAGGCCTCTGCCACCGGTCACCTGTATGACCCTTAATGCCTCTGCCCCAGGTCACCTGTATGACCCTTAATGCCTCTGCCACAGGTTACCTTTAGGACCCTTAATGCCTCTGCCCCAGGTCACCTGTATGACCCTTAATGCCTCTGCCACAGGTTACCTTTAGGACCCTTGAGGCCTCTGCCACCGGTCACCTGGAGGACCCTTGAGGCCTCTGTTGTAGGCCAGTTTGGATACTCAGGTCCAGATAGGCAGCTAGAAGAACAAAGACCTCTCCTTCTTCTGGATTTCTTCCCCTAGCTGCAGTCCGGGAAACAAAGACTGAATCTCCATACTCACATTTTCACCAGCCAGAGCCTGGGAGCAGAGTACCCTTCTAGAATGGGTTCTACAAAATTGTTCCCCCTTCCCCAGCGCATATTGGTGACATAACACCTCTGTGATTATGTAAGGCAGACTTGAAGTCGCCTCTAAATGCTTAGGACCCTAATTGCAGGCATCACTTGGTACAGTGTTGGCCATAGACTTTGATTGGCAGCAGGCAGCATGGCTAGAAGCTGCACCTGTCCATCCTTGGTGCACCAAAACGCTGGGAGGGACGCACGTTGGCCAGATGGTCCCGTGTTCCTGGAGCCCAGATATTAATGACTGTTTATCCGCAACAGGTGCCGATGTCATCTACAGCCAGCTGATGAGCGACTTTGCCACGGATGAGAAGGAGTTCGAGGCGGATTCGTGGAGCTTAGCCGTGGATAATAATTATCTTCAGCAGCACAAGAAGGACGTCATGAAACGTCAGGATGTCATCTATGGTGAGCACTGGGAGTTCGGACGGTCATATTGGGGTCTGTGTATCGGGGTTTTCACCCAAGATTCATCTATTTATTCCCAGTTGAATCTTGTGTGAAAAATGTATAAAGCTTGGGTGAAAAACTTGTTTCATCTTCGCAGAGCTCATCCAAACCGAGGTCCACCACGTCCGGACGCTGAAGATCATGACCAACATCTTCCGGAAGGGGCTGGTGGAGGACCTGCAGATGGACCCGGCCCTGGTGCAGAAGATGTTCCCGTGCGTGGACGAGCTCAGCGACATTCACATCCGCTTCCTCATCCAGCTGCTGGAAAGGCGCAAAGATTCTCTGGCTTCCGACAGCAACAAGAATTTCGTCATCAACAAGCTGGGAGACATCCTCATCAACCAGGTATGGGCCTACGACCCTAGATGGGTGACAAAAGCTATGTCTGAAGAGGGCCATCTTTAATGTGGGCAAACTTTTTCTTAATGACTGGGTCCGGGGCAGCTGCCCCTTTTGCCCCGCTTTAAAGACGGCACTGGTATGTAGTGGTCTATGACACCCCGATTTATCACAGCAACCTAGAGAAGGTTCACCTTTTTATTACCAGGCAGCAGATATGACATGGAGAGGTCCAGATCATACATATGGGGCAAATGCAGAATGCCCATCTTTCCAGTGATCAGACCAATGAGAATAGACTGGGGACATCTTTGGTATTCTTAAATTCCTTTATTGGAAAATAAATCTTCACCCTGAAAACTACAATGAAGACAAAGTCAACCCCAACATAAATCTTCACCCCCAACAACTCTATACTGTTATATAGACTCAGCATGATGGGTTTCTAAATCCTCCGTTTCTCCAAGAGTTTCGTTTTTGGCGAGACACACATCCAAAAGTTTGAAGTCTTTGGCCAAAATTTACCTGAATTTTGTTTAATTTATCCAAACCTGAACCTCCAGCCTTCCCTTCTTTATTGTACGGTTGTACAGAGAGGTACATTTTTGAAGCTTGACCCGGAAGAGTTGTACAGTAGGACAACCAAAATATAGTCCCTCCCCCAAACAGACCAATCTCTAGATAAAAATTACAGAAAGAAGATCAAATTGTCCCACAGGGTATTTGTCCCACCAAACTTCCCATCCAAGCAGAAAAACCCTAAATTGTAATCGGCCCCCGGTGATGTTTATGGAAAGCTGCGTCTCACCAAAGACGAAACTCTTGGAGAAGGTCCTCCTGGTGAAATGGAGGATTTAGAAACTTGTCATGCTGAGTCTATATAACAGTATAGAGTTGTTGGGGGAGAAGATTTATTTTGGAGTTGACTTTTTGTCTTCATTGTAGTTTTCAGGGTGAAAATTGATTTTGGGATGACTATAGAGGGTACTGAAGAGTTGTACAATAGGACAACCAAAATATAGCCCCCCCCCCCCCCCAAACAGACCAGTCTCTAGATATAAATTACAGAAAAAAGATCAAATAAAAATGTCCCACGGGGTATTTGTCCCACCAAACTTCCTCTAAAAACAGGAAACCCCTAAATTGTAATCGGCCCCCGGTGATGTTTTTGGAAATCTGCGTCTCACCAAAGACGAAACTTTTGGAGGAGGTCCTCCTGGTGAAACGGTGGATTTAGAAACTTGTCATGCCGAGTCTATATAACAGTATAGAGTTGTTGGGGGTGAAGATTTATGTTGGGTTGACTTTGTCTTCATTGTAGTTTTTAGGGTGAAGATTTATTTTGGGGTGACTTTTGCCTTCATTGTAGTTTTTTAGGGTGAGGATTTATTTTGGGGTGACTTTTGCCTTCATTGTAGTTTTCAGGGTGAAGATTTATTTTGGGGTGACTTTTTCTTCCTTGTAGTTTTCAGGGACCAACGCGGAGCACATGAAGAAGGCCTACACCGAGTTCTGCAGTCAGCACCACAAGGCGGTGAAGCTCTACAAGGAGCTCTTCTCCCGAGACAAGAAGTTCCAGCAGCTCATACGGGTGAGTTTTGTTGAGGTCTTGGGGTGGAGGGGGATGGGGGGGGGCAGTGGGTTGAGAAATACGCGTTCTGTTGTCCATGACTTGACGTGACCCTCCTGATGTTCCACAGAAAATGACCCGCTCCCAACTCCTCCGGAGGCACGGTGTGCCGGAATGTATTCTACTGGTGACCCAGAGGATCACCAAGTACCCGGTTCTCATCGATCGGATACTTCAGAACTCCAAAGGTAGGCGAGTGCGCCCGTATGCCAAGCCGCGTGCGTCTTCTGAACGCCAGAGATCTGCACAATGGAAACATTCCTTAAATGAATAGTTTTTTTTAAAATGCACCCCTTTAAGGCCCTCCGTTCACACTGAATTTTCGAATTTGAAATCGTGCGACTCCACTTGAATGTCGATGTGACTTGGCTGACCTCTGTGCGAATCGGTGCAGCACCACAAAGTCGCAGTCGCCCCGATTTGAACAGTTTGATTACCGACAATAGGGTGCAACTTGTTGTGCAATTTGGACCTTTAAAGTCGCATGACGGAACGGGGGGCTAAATCCTACAGAACTTTTCACACTGGTTCTTTGCGCTTCAGTTGCGTTTTTAGGCCGCTTACACACTGCTCCATTACATATTCGTTTACGTTGCGTTTTTTTTCTCCCCTGAAATGCGACTGGGCGAAGAACTTTTCCCAGGTGCGCAGCGTTTTTGCCGCAGTTTCCATTAATTTCAATGGAGAGGTGCAGTTTTGGTGCCTTTTTTTTTTTTTTTGCAGCAAGTAGAACGCTGATTTGTTACGTTTTTGGTGCATTTTTCACCTGGACAAGTGAATGGGCAAAGAACTTCCCACAGGTGCGATGCACCTTAATTATTGCAAATCGCAGCAAAAACGCAACGCACCCGTGGGAAGTTCTTGCCCGTTCACTTGTCCAGGTGAAAAATGCACCAAAAACGCAACGGATCAGCGTTCTACTTGCTGCAAAAAAAAAAAGGCACCAAAACTGCACCTTAATTAATGGAAATCGCAGCATAAACGCAATTTTGGTGCCTTTTTGTTTCCCAGCAAACAGTACTTTAAATCCTATGGAACACTATTCCGTTGCGTTTTTGGTGCATTTTTCCCCTGGACATGTGAACAGGCAAAGACCTTCCCAAAGCTGCGTTGCGTTTTTGCCGTGTTTTCCAATCGAGAGGTGCATTTTTAGTGCGTTTTTTTTTTTATACTTGCAGCAAGCTGGACTTTTAAAAACAAAAACGGACCTTACAAAAAAAAAAAATTAACCACAAAATGCAACAAGCAGAACTATGGAAGTCCTACTTGTTGCACTTTGTGGTAAAGAAAACACACCAAACATGCACCGCGCCTTTTCAAATTTATGGAAAATGCAGCAAAAACACAACGCACCTGTGGGAAGCGATTTGTCCAGTCACATGTCCAGGGGGGAAAAAACGCAACGCAAACGCATTACAAAAAAAAACGCACATGCCAAAAAACCCAGCTGAAACGCAACCGAGCAGTGTGAGGAGTTCCGTAGGATTTAAAGAGGTGCATTTTGTTGTGCGTTTTTTCTTTCACTTGTTATTTTAACTGCAAAAACTGATTAGTCTGAAAGAGACTCTAAAAGTCCCACTTGCTGCATGTTTGGTGCGGTAAAAAAAAAAAAAAAACACACCTCTTCATTTTTTAATAATTTTTTTTATCCGATTTTAAATAAATAAATATTTTATTTTTAAATGCGATTTTATTTATTCTACATAAATAATATACATGTGTGCGTGTTATATAAAAAAAATCTGATTTTATTTTAGATAAATAATACATATTGTTTATAGAAATGTTAAAAATACGTTTTACATAAATAGTACTTTTTTTTTCTAATCGTTTTTAATTTTACAGAAATAATACATATACACATTTTATTTTTAATCATATTTTATTTTACAGAAATAATAAAAAGATAATATATATATATATATATATATATATATATATATATATATATATATATATATATATATATATATATATATATATAATTTTTTTTAATTATTATTTCTGTAAAATAAAATCTGATTTAATAAGTTAACATATTTATTTATTAAATGAGATTTTATTTTACAGAAATAATAATAATAAAAAAAAATTATATATATATATAATTCCGAATCAATTAGTATTTTACAGAAATAATACACATTGGGGCAGATTCACAGAGAAATGGATTATCGTAGCGTATCAGAAATACACTACGCCGCCGTTTTTTACCTTGCTCTACGTGGAATTCAGGTAGATTTTCTACGGTAAACGACGGCGGCGTAGTGTATTTCTACGACGGCGGCGTAGTGTATTTCTCCCGTCGCAATCCATATAGACGAGTAGGGGGCGTGAAACATTTAAATTAGGCGCGTTCCCGCGGCGATCGATCTGCGCATGCTCCGTTCGCAAATTTCCCGCCGTGCATTGCGCGAAATCACGTCGTGACGTCATTCGTTGTTTATGTAGCGTACTTTACGGGCGATCCACGTCCCGACGAGTTACGTAAATAAAAAAAAAAATTAAATAAATTCAAAGCGGGAACGACGGCCATACTTAACATGGGCTACGTAAAGTTAGAGCAGCAAAAAGCTGCTCTAACTTTACGTATAAAAAAATAGACGAAAACGACTGCGCCGCTCGCTCGTTTGTTCGTGAATCCCCGTAAAAACACATTTGCATATCCCGACGCATTAAAACGACGCGAACTCCTCCCAGCCGCCGCAAATAGATGGCAGCGTAGATCCGAAGGCTTACGAAGACGTAAGCCTCTCGGATCGAAGCCCGAAGCCGGCGTATCATGGTTTGAGGATTCAAACTAGTGATACGGCGCGCGAAATTTGAAATTACTCCTGTCTAACACCAGTTACACAGGCGTAATTGTTTTGTGAATCTGCCCCATTATATATATATTATTTGTGTGCGTGTGTGTGTGTATATATATATATATATATATATACACACATACACAAGTGAAATACATTTTTACGATTTATGTAAAATACAATATGATTTAATAAATATATTTTTATATATATATATATATACATACACACACTTACAGAAATTATATATATTATTTCTGTAAGTGTGTGTGTGTATATATATATATATATATATATATATATATATATATATATATATATATATATATATAAAAATATATTTATTAAATCATATTTTATTTTCCATAAATCGTAAAAATGTATTTCACGTAACATTTATATAAAAAGTACTTTTCTTTTCCGAATCAAATTTTATTTTACAGAAATAATACAATATAATACACACACTTACAGAAATTATATATATATTGTATTATTTCTGTAAAATAAAATTTGATTCGGAAATGAAAAGTACTTTTTATATAATAGTTATGTGAAATACATTTTTACGATTTATGTAAAATAAAATATGATTTAAAAATTATATTTTATAATATATATATACACACACTTACAGAAATAATATATAATTTCTGTAAGTGTGTGTGTGTATGTATGTATATATATATATATATATATAAAAATATATTTATTAAATCATATTTTATTTTACATCGTAAATATTTATTTCACATAACATTTATATAAAAAGTACTTTTCTTTTCCGAATCAAATTTTATTTTACAGAAACAATACAATATATATATATATATAATTTCTGTAAGTGTGTGTATTATATTGTATTATTTCTGTAAAATACAATTTGATTCAGAAAAGAAAAGTATTTTACAGAAATAATACAAATACTTTTTACAGAACAAACATACAAATACACAAAAACAAGAAGTTTCCTCTCCTCCTTTCCCTCTCCTCATCTCTCTGTCTCTTCCTCTCTCCTTTCTGCCTCTCCATTGCAATAACTTGGAAATCCTGGCAAAAAACGCGACGCCCCGCAGCAAAAAAGCAGACGCGCGTTTGCCGCATTTTTGCGACGGAGCCGTGTGAAAGCAGCCTAAGTAGGAATCATCGTCTTATTTCACTTTTACACCTCATATATACTGTATTTATTGCAATGTTATTTTTTTTAAATAAAGAAAAATGTTTATGCAAAAAATAAATACAAAATTAATTATTCAGATCACTCGTTAGTTATAGTTACATAGTCAGGTTAAAAAAAAAAAAAAAGACACAAGTTCACCCAATAAAAGGAAAACTGCCAAACTGTGACCATTGTGAGTAGAAAAGGTCCCGAGAACACTGGAGAAAAAAAACATCCCATCTTTTATGTCATTGGCAGGAATTGTGCCCCATTGTTCATGTCATTGGGGAAGGATTGTGCCCCATTTTTAGTGTATTTGGGGAGGAATTGTGCCCCATTGTTGATGTCATTGGGGAAGGATTGTGCCCCATTTTTGGTGTCTTTGGGGAGGAATTGTGCCCCAGCGTTGGTGTCACTAGAAGGAATTGTGCCCCATTGTTCATGTCCATGAGAGGAATTGTGCCCCATAATTGGGCCAAATTACATCAACAATAGGGCACAATTTATTTCCCCCCAACTGTTAATGTTCATGGGAGGAATTATGCCCCATTGTTGTTGTCTATGAGAGGAATTGTTCCTCACCATTGTGAAAAAATTGTGCCCCATTGATGTCATTGATGAGACATCATTGACATCAACAATGGGGCAACATTTTTCCCAATATTGAGGAACAATTCCTCTCATAGACAACAACAATGGGGCATAATTCCTCCCATAAACATCAACAGTTGGGGGGGGGGGGAATTGTGCCCCATTGTTGTCATTCTGCCCAATTGTTGGTGTCTTTGGAAGGAATTGTGCCCCATTGTTTGTCATTCGGCCCAATTGTTGGGGCACAATTCCTCCCAATGACATTAACAATGGGGCAACATTTTTCCCCAATGACACCAACAATGGGGCACAATTCCTTCCAAAGACACCAACAATTGGGCTGAATTACATCAACAATGGGGCACAATTTTTTCCCCAAATGTTGTCCATGAGAGCAATTGTTCCTCGTCATTGGGGAAAATTGTGCCCCATCATTGATGTAATTCGGCCCAATTGTTGATATCATTGGGAGGAGGTGTGCCTCATCATTGGTGTCATCAGGAGGAATTGTGCCCCATCTTTGGTGTCATGCGGCTCAAATGTTGGTGTCATTGGGGGTGCCTATTCATTGGTGTCAGTGGGGGGCGGACTTGTGCCCCATTGTTGGTATCGGTGGATGAAATAGTGCCCCAAGGGCCGGGCAAAAACCAGCAAAGGGCCCCAGTTTGGAGGCCACTGGTCTAAACATTAAAACTCAAAGCAGAAATCTTCTCCAGCATTTTTTTTTCCTTTGTCCCTTTTCTATGACTGAACAGAAAACGGTGTATGTACCTTGGATTACGAGTATAATCCGTTCCAGGAGAATGTTTGTAATCCAAAGCACTCGCATATCAAAGCGAGTTTCCCCATAGAAGTCAATGGAAACGAAGATAATTAG
Source organism: Rana kukunoris (assembly GCA_029574335.1). Classification (NCBI taxonomy): domain Eukaryota; kingdom Metazoa; phylum Chordata; class Amphibia; order Anura; family Ranidae; genus Rana; species Rana kukunoris. Next base: position 1,486,947 of record CM056059.1, on the reverse strand, counting down.
TTCCGCATCGACTTCTACGGCATGCAATACCTCATGTGGTCAGGAGGGGGGGCGCCGGAGAGCCTCGGAAAAGGTTCTGGGGAAGCTCGGCTGAACTCAAAAAGGCTCGGGAACGGAGTGTTTCTGAAAGGCTCTGGCGCCCCCCCACACCTCTGGCCAGATGCGGTACTGCAGGCCCCATTAGCTTGAATTTTCAGATTTTTTTTTCTAAATTTGGTCGTTATTCAAAATGCTCGTTAACCACGTTACTCGTAAACCGAGGTTCCACTTTTATATTAAAAAATGGGGTTAAATGGCAAAAAAAAAAAAATCAAAGTACATAGTCAACTCTACAGTATATTTTTCGGTATTATAATATAAATACCGCACCGGATATAATTGAATTTTTTATCTTTTGATGTGTAGGTGACGAGGAGGAGTACCAGGACCTGGCGGCTTCGCTGACCTTAGTGAAGGAACTCATCACCTCCATCGACCAGGAGGTCTTCAACTACGAGAAGAACACGCGCCTGCAGGAGATCTACCTGAAGGTGGACAGCAAGTCGGCCGCCTCCGTCCAAGGCGATTATTGCTTCGGGAAGGAGGAGCTGCTGAGACGGAAGCTCGTCCACGAGGGGTCCCTGCTGTGGAAGACCGCTGCTGGCCGCTTCAAAGGTACGAGGGAGTCGGGGGGGGGAAGGGGGAGGGGGGGTGTGAGCCTGGAGGCCCAGCTTGGTCATGGTCTTGTCTTGGCTGTAAAACCAAGATGGCGCTACTTGGTTGGGAATTGTTGGACTAAGTATTTTAGGCTGAAGTTTGTAGGCCTTGGAAGGCCAGTGGGTTTCAGGCGAGTCAACGCTTGTTGGGAACTAGAAGTGGTGAGAATTCTTTCCAGTACTAGAGTAGTAGACAGTGGCGGTATGTCCATAGAGGGCGCAGGAGCGCCACCCCCCTCTCTCCTGCACCTGAATCTATCTATTGTCGCCACTTCCGCCCTCTATTCAGGAGTCCTCCCCCCCCTGTTGAGCGCCAGCCATCTGAATTACAGCGGTGGGGGTGTTTTGGAAGTGCCTGGTTAGAGCCAGAGGCTCTAATAGCCTTCCTGATTGGAGCCTGTGGGCTCTAATTGGCCTCCAAATGGTTAAACAGCAGGCGCACTGCTGTGCGTTCGCTGTTTAAGCCATGCTGTGGTAGGAAATCGTTTCCCTAACATTGACCCACCTCCCACCCAATCAGGTGCACCGGGTTTGGTTACCGGTCACCAGATTGGCTGAAGCGACGTCGAGGACTTGGAGGGCGTGTGGAGGATGACGGCGCTGACCTGAGAAAGGTAAGTGCCGGGGGGACGGGACAAACTGTCTGCAGTTGAGGGGGGAAACTGTCGGCAGTTGAGGGGGGAAACTGTCGGCAGTTGAGGGGGGGAAACTGTCGGCAGTTGAGGGGGGGAAACTGTCGGCAGTTGAGGGGGGGAAACTGTCGGCAGTTGAGGGGGGGAAACTGTCGGCAGTTGAGGGGGGAAACTGTCGGCAGTTGAGGGGGGGAAACTGTCGGCAGTTGAGGGGGGGAAACTGTCGGCAGTTGAGGGGGGGAAACTGTCGGCAGTTGAGGGGGGGAAACTGTTGGCAGTTGAGGGGGGAAAACTGTCGGCAGTTGAGGGGGGGAAACTGTCGGCAGTTGAGGGGGGAAACTGTCGGCAGTTAAGGGGGAGAAACTGTCGGCAGTTGAGGGGGGAAACTGGCTGCAGACTGGCGGCGTTTAATGGGCACAGTGGTGGCAATTGATGGTTTTGTGTTTTTGTTAGTTTGTTTGCGCCCCTGGTAGTGGAGCCTCTAGTAGGTTACTGACAAGAATAAAGCAAGGGTTTCCACATGCTCTCCAAGATATTGATTGTAGGTCTCTTCTCACCCAGACGTCATCATGCTGCTAATGACAGACTGCCTGATTCTTCTCCAAGAAAAGGACCAAAAATACTACTTTCCCACCCTGGTAAGACGTTCATGAGACTGCTAATGACCCCAGAAGACGTTCTCCAAATGGTCTTCTGCTTGGTCTTGGAAGACGTTCAGTAAATGATTAACCTTATCTTCTCCCAATACTTTGTAGGACAAGTCAGCCGTGATTTCATTACAAAACCTCATTGTCAGGGACATTGCCAATCAGGAGAAAGGGATGTTTCTGATCAGCGCCAAGCCTCCAGAGATGTATGAAGTCCACTCGGCCTCACGGGAGGAGAGGAACACGTGGATGAAGGTCATTGCACAGACTGTAAAAGTGTGAGTATGATTATCGGACAGAAGACTTGTAAGTTTGTATCCAAGAGGGACCAGAATGGGAGGCTAGATGGGGCCCACCAGAATGGAAGGAGATACAGATCTACCAGAATGGGAGGCTAGATGGGGCTCACTAGAATGGGAGGCTAGATGGGGCTCACAAGAATGGGAGGCTAGATGGGTCCACCAGAATGGGAGGCTGGATGGGTCTACCAGAATGGGAGGCTAGATGGGTCCACCAGAATGGGAGGCTAGATGGGTCCACCAGAATGGGAGGCTGGATGGGTCCACCAGAATGGGAGGCTAGATGGGTCCACCAGAATGGGAGGCTAGATGGGTCCACCAGAATGGGAGGCTAGATGGGGCTCACTAGAATGGGAGGTTAGATGGGTCCACCAGAATGGGAGGAGATACAGATCTACCAGAATGGGAGGCTAGATGGAGCTCACTAGAATGGGAGGCTAGATGGGGCTCACAAGAATGGGAGGCTAGATGGGGCTCACAAGAATGGGAGGCTAGATGGGGCTCACAAGAATGGGAGGCTGGATGGGTCCACCAGAATGGGAGGCTGGATGGGTCCACCAGAATGGGAGGCTAGATGGGTTCACCAGAATCAGATGGGATATGAGTTCACCAGAATGGGAGGCTAGATGGGTTCACCAGAATGGGAGGCTAGATGGGTTCACCAGAATCAGATGGGATATGGGTCCACCAGAATGGGAGGCTAGATGGGTCCACCAGAATCAAGTGGGATATGAGTTCACCAGAATGGGAGGCTAGATGGGTCCACCAGAATCAGATGGGATATGAGTTCACCAAAATGGGAGGCTAGATGGGTCCACCAGAATGGGAGGCTGGATGGGTCCACCAGAATAGGAGGCTAGATGGGTCCACCAGAATGGGAGGCTAGATGGGTTCAACAGAATCAGATGGGATATGGGTCAACCAGAATGGGAGGCTAGATGGGTCCACCAGAATGGGAGACATGGGCCCACCACTGTCAGGTCTCTGAGATGTGTTTAACGTCAAATCATGTGACCTTTTTCTTTCCTTTCAGATGTCCAAAACGGGAAGAATTCCCACTGATTGAAACTGAAGTGGAAGCCAAATTGAGGAAATTGAAAGGTAAGTGCTGTACTTCTTCCACACTGAAGATATCTACAGAAAAACGGCAACAATCGTTATTATGCACATCCAGCCTGAGTCTTATCATTTCTTTTTACCTGTCGGGTCGGTCTTGTAACCATTGCGTCTGTTTTCCGGCAGAGGTCATACAGCAGAGGGACACGGAGGTGGCGGCCATCATGGAGGAGAAGGTGACTCTGTTTTCAAAGGTGCTACAGCTGCAGGCGGGGGAGGACGCGCCGGTCATGGGGAACACCCGCAAGCTGTTCCGGACGGAATCAACGGACAGCTACCGAGGAGAGAAACTCATCACCGAGGCCATCAAAGAAGGTGAGACCCCTGGAGGAGGAATGTGGAACTTCATCAGTCTCTGCACCAGATAAGCTTAATCTCTAATGTTCTCATCACAGTCACACACTATTATTATTATACATTTATAAAGCTCTGACATATACCGCAGTGCTGTACAGTACTGAACGCCGAGCCAGTCACCCCAAAAAAAAAGTCTTTGCACCAAAGGAACTTGCACTCTAATCCCCCCCCCCCCTCCCACACACACAATCAATCACACTCTATAGTTATTATCCTAGTAGAAGTGCTTTGTACTCTTACTTCTGGACTTTTCGGCTGCCTTCCTTTGATATGGTTGAACGCCCCCCCCCCAAAAAAAATCACTCCCTTAGTCTCCGTGATCCCACCACACCTTACAATTCTACCTCCTCCTCTCCTCTTCCTTACTCCTTTGGGGTCCCCCAAGGTTCTGTTCTTGGACCTCTCTTATTTTGAATCTACACCTCCCTGGGTCAGCTGCAGTGGCGGCTTGTGCTCGAAATTTTTGGGGGAGCGCAAACAAACTGTGCCCATCAAATGATGCCAATTTTCCCCATCAAATGCCGCCAGTTTGCCCCATCAACTGATGCCTGTTTGCCCCATTAAATGCCGCCAGTTTGCCCCATCATATGCCACCTGTTTGCCCCATCATATGCCACCTGTTTGCCCCATCATATGCCACCTGTTTGCCCCATCATATCCCACCTGTTTGCCCCATCAATTGATGCCAGTTTTCCCCATCAAATGCCGCCAGTTGCCCCCATCAAATGCCGCCAGTTGCCCCCATCAAATGCCGCCAGTTGCCCCCATCAAATGCCGCCAGTTGCCCCCATGAAATGCCGCCAGTTTGCCCCATTAGAGGTGGGAGGGGCGCCAGAGAGCCTCGGAAAGGACCGAGGACAGAATGCTTGTAATCCAAACCACTCGCATATCAAAGTGAGTTTCCCCATGGAAGTCAATGGAAACAAAAATAATTTGTTCCACATTGACTTCAGTGATATGCAATTCCACATGTGGCCAGAGGTGGGAGGGGCGCTTCAGCTGAACTCGGCAAGGCTCGGGAATGGAGTATTTTCTGGGACTTTCTGAGCGTTCAGCTCTGGCGCCCCCACCTCAGGCCAAAAGCAGTATTGCACACCGCTTTGGCTTGAATCCTGCTCGTTTTGTGAGACAACACTCGCAAACTGAGTCAGGATTTTTTTTAAACTCGGCGCTTGCATTGCGAAACGCTCGTTAACCGCGTTACTCGCAATCCGAGGTTCCACTGTGTAACAGGCGCTGCCTGTTCCCTGTTAACAGGCGCTCTGCACGCCTGGTACTTCCAATAGGGGGCGCTTTCAGTGCTGTAATGCGTTCCAAGCTGTAACACATACGGCGCTCGCGTGATGACGTCATCGCCCAGCGCCGTGATGCGTTCCAGCCTGGACCGCGGAAGCGCGCCGCTATCCACGGCGGTTATTTGAATTGCACTTTGTAGCTGCTGGACCTGCCTATAAAGGCATGCACCTGAAAAACAAGGGTATTATAATTATTATATTATTGTCAGCCGTAGCTCGGCCTACGCTACAGAGATGGATGCCATGACTCCCCATGCCGTAACACTGCTCCAGCCTCAACTACCTCTTTAATACAATCCACACTAACAACCTTGCAGAGACTTCCCTATTAAACATCCTTTACCACAGGATCCCTAGCATCTATACTGAAGCCTGTAAGGAGGATAAGTTACCTTTCTGTTACTTGTAGTGCTATAGCAAAACCTGCTTCTTATATACTACAGCTCTTAGTTACTACATGTACTCTCGAAGTACCTGAGCTCTTTTGCCTCTCATACGTTACTATTAGTTGCCAGTAAAACCTGTGTATTACCACGTGTACTCTCAAAAGTACCTGAGCTATATTGCCTCTCATATGCAACTATTTGTTACTACAACTCATATTTACTACGTGCTTGACATAAGTATAAAATACTTCTAGGCCTTGTCCTAACTGTTTGAACATGTTCGCTCTAACTTTTCTATGCTAGGGGTTGATGCCATTTCATAGCATCTCCCCATGTGGCCTAAATACATCGCTATATGCTCATAGTGATATGATGTAGAAAACCCAAACTCTGAGTGACGCCTGGGGTACTTACTGATAATCACTTGCATATAGAGGTGTATTGGAATATTGATCTTGAGCTATCATTTTAAACGCTGGTCGCATTTCGTAATGCGTCTATGCTTAGTAGCTCAACGCTATTCTTTATGTGACACAAAGACGATGTATAGATCCCCCTAACTCCTGTTGCGAGGAGTGATGCCTGGGGCTTAATACTGAGTTGTCGCATAGAGAATCGCATTGAAACCCTTGCTAACCGCAGTTGTGGTTCACCAGTGCTGTTACACACTGTACTAACATACAAAGCCATTCACAACTCTGCCTCTAGCTCCATCACTAACCTAGCCTCAAAATACCAACCTAATCGTCCTCTTGGTTCCTCCCAAGACCTCCTCTAGCTCCCTTATCACCTCCTACCATACTTGCCTCCAGGACTTCTTCCAAGCCTCTCCCATCCTCTGAAACCCCCTACCCCAATCTGTCAGACTTTTTCCAAATCTATCCACTTTTAGGCGATCCTTGAAAACCTGAAACCCTGGCTCCACCTAACAACTGTACTTTTTCTTCATCAGCCCATCCCCCACAGTTACCACCCTTTTGTATCACTTGACCCTCCCTCCTAGATTGTAAAGAGCAGGGCCCCCCTCCCCCCCGATTCCTCCTGTATTGTAACTGTACTGTCTGCCTCCAACGTTGAGCAAACTGTTGGCACTATATAATAATAGAAGTGAACACACCTTTAATCATTGTATAGTATATGTCGTCTGTATTGTGTATATTTGTTGGCAATTAGCTGTGAGACTACAGTGCTGACCTTTTCTTTTCCTCTCACAGTGGAAGCGCTGAAGGACGTCATTATAACGATAGGAAATGAGCAGCTGCTTATAGTCGATCACAATCACACCTCTTTCCCAGCCAGTAATCCCACACGTGAGTGTCCACCAGAGGGCGCCGCTCTCTGTTTATTCCTATCTTGTGAACTATGTCTGCCATTGGTTAAGTCTTGGTACTTGTCCCTTTCTAATAAATGTCATACCGGGGAGGAGAAATTTGCAACTTTGTAATTTGTTTTTTAAAATGGGAGGCTAGATGCGTCTACCAGCATGGGAGGCTAGATGAGTGCACTAGATTCAGAGAAGCTATGGATCTACTAAATGGGAGGCTGGATGGGTCCACCAGAATCAGAAGAGATACAGGTCCACCAGAATGGGAGGGCTACATGGGTCTACCAGAATTCAAGGCTAGATGGGTCAACCAGAATGGGGGGCTACATGGGTCTACCAGAATTCGAGGCTAGATGGGTCAACCAGAATGGGGGGCTACATGGGTCTACCAGAATTCGAGGCTAGATGGGTCCACCAGAATCAGATGGGACAAGAGTTCACCAAAATGGAAGGCTAGATAGGTGCATTAGAATCAGAGGAGCTATGGATCTACCAAAATGGGAGGCTGGATGGGTCTATCAGAAGAGATACAGGTCCACCAGTATGGGGGCCTACATGGGTCTACCAGAATTGCAGGCTAGATGAGTCCACCAGAATCAGATGGGATAAGAGTTTACCAGCATGGGAGGCTAGATGGGTGCACTAGAATTAGAGGAGCTATGGATCTACCAGAATGGCAGGCTGGATCCACCAGAATCAGAGGAGATACAGGGCCACCAGAATGGGGGGCTATTTGGGTCTACCAGAATTCGATGCTAGATGGGTCCACCAGAATCAGATGGGATATGAGTTCACCAGAATGGGAGGCTAGATGGGTGTACTAGAGAATCAGAGGGGATACAGGTCCACCAGAATTGGGGGGGGGGCTACATGGGTTTACTAGAATTGGAGGCTAGATGGGTCCACTAAAATCAGAGTAATTTTTTTTTTTTTATTACCGGCATTGTTCCCCGATATCGGTTTTCAATTTAGTATCATCGTTTATGTCCAACGGTAAATTGAATAAAAAAAAAAAAGAAATCGTGGTCCACAAGGGCATCTCATTTACTGAAAGTTGTAGTAGACATCCATTAAAATTAGGGGGAAGCAAATGCCTCACCCAAGGAGTCCAGATACTGTCAATGGTGGCCATTCTCACAGTTTTGGGTCTTCTAACTTGGGAAGCCTAAATTTTCTTGGGATCATAGGGGATCTATGTCTATGAAATTTCCTTTTGAGGGCCCTTTGGGATGCTGGAGGGATCCCAGAGTCACCATCATGTAAAGACTAGGCAGGCAAGTGGCTTTAACACCACTTTGTTCTGGGATTTTTTGACTTGACCCTAATCGATCTTTTCTCTCCTGCCAGATGGCAACTCGAGCAGCGTGAACGGATTATTGGACAGGGATGAGGACCAGAAGGTGAGACAATAACTTTGAACCTGAACAATAAAGAAGCAACGCCAACAATGGTGATGGGAAGTCCAAAACGTTATAGTTGTCACCAGAACAGGCAGGGAGATCTCTCAATGAAGACACTTCTTCTGATAATGACTTAAGAGTGGATTTCCTCTCACATTCCGTTCTTGGGCTTAGCATCGGGTCCCCCCCCCAAGAGGCATTCGCTTAGGGCAGAAACTTGCCAGTGGTGACGAGGGTTGCAATGTGATTTTTTCAGGCAGGGAACAGCCATGGATCCTGCACAGCTGAGGGAGGTTGGTAACCGGGTGCGGTCATGCAAGAAAGTAGATCACACCCCTGCCCCCGACACACAGTTGGGTCCTCTGTTGAGAGCCTCACGTGTCTATGATCCCACACATCCAGTTGGTGGCTCCCCTGCCATAGGTTGGCTGATGGTGAGGTCAGCCGGATGTGGCAAATGTTGGTGAGGATGTTTGACTTAATATGAAAGAGATACGATGAACATCGTTCAACATCTATTGGTTTTATTAAAAAAACCTTCTGTTCTATCTCTACAGGATCGGAACGGCAACCAACTGCAGAATAAGAGCCCGCAGGAGGTGAGCGTGGCTTTTTGGGGGGCTAAACCATCACTGAAATTTTACTTGAACCCAAACCTAGATTTACTTTAAGGGGACTCACTTTAACAATAATCTTCCCATAAGATTTTATACGTTGTTTTCCTGTAAAATCCTTCCTTGTGTAGACAGCAAATAACCCAGAGAGTGCTGCTGGGTGCCACCATCTTGTATGTGATGTCAGCAGACTTTCTCACCCAACTGGTAGCAGCCATTCTCAACCAGGGTTCCTCCAGAGTTTCCCAGGAGTTCTTGAGTTGTGGTTGATGGACCTCCCATTTGATGGTGCCTGTATAATTCCAGGTCCATTACCAACTTGTTAGTCAGCAGCATGAGACCAAAGATCTTTTTAGCTGCCTGTAAGAGGAGCATTCTTCCCTCTCGGCTGCCAACCGAAGGGCCTCTCTTCCCCCTTGACACTCTTGCCCCTCAACTGCCACCAACAAAGAGGTCACTCTTGGTCCTCAACGGAATGGAAGGACCTCTCTCCCCCCTCTACCACCCTCAACACGGGGGGACACTCTTCCCCCGTGACCACCGCCAACGCAAGGGAAATACTTGCCCTTTGACTGCCACCAACAAAAGGTCACTCTTGGTCTTCAACCGCCGCCAATGGAAGAGGCAACTCTTGGCCCTTGACTGCCGCCAACGAAGGGGCAACTCTTGGCCCTTGAGTGCCGCCAACGAAGGGGCAACTCTTGGCCCTTGACTGCCGCCAACGAAGGGGCAACTCTTGGCCCTTGACTGCCGCCAACGAAGGGGCAACTCTTGGCCCTTGACTGCCGGCAACAGAACGGGCAACTCTTGGCCCTTGACTGCCGGCAACAGAACGGGCAACTCTTGGCCCTTGACTGTCGCCAACAGAACGGGCACTCTTGGCCCTTGACTGCCGCCAACGAAGGGGCAACTCTTGGCCCTTGACTGCCGCCAACGAAGGTGCAACTCTTGGCCCTTGACTGCCGCCAACGAAGGGGCAACTCTTGGCCCTTGACTGCCGCCAACGAAGGGGCAACTCTTGGCCCTTGACTGCCGCCAACGAAGGGGCAACTCTTGGCCCTTGACTGCCGCCAACGAAGGGGCAACTCTTGGCCCTTGACTGCCGCCAACGAAGGGGCAACTCTTGGCCCTTGACTGCCGCCAACGAAGCGGCAACTCTTGGCCCTTGACTGCCGACAACAGAACGAGCAACTCTTGGCCCTTGACTGGCGCCAACAGAATGGGCAACTCTTGGCCCTTGACTGTCGCCAACAGAACGGGCACTCTTGGCCCTCGACTGCCGCCAACGGAAGGGACACTCTTGGCCCTTGATTGCCGCCAACGGAAGGGACACTCTTGGCCCTCAACCGCCGCCAATGGAAGGGACACTCATGCCCCCCAGCAACGGAAAAGGCCATTCTTCTCCCTGGTTGGGTTCCCCAAGACCTGAAAATAATTGCAAAGGTTCCTCTGGGATTAAAAGGTTGAGAAAGGCTGCTCTATTGCATTCCTCCCCTGGCAGCTACATAAAGGGCTACCTATAGGGTGGGAAGGCACAGACATTAATTAGTAATTAGTAATTAGAAAGTAATTCCCAGAAGAGGAGAGGGCTAGGACATGCAAGGAGGGGGCTATAATAAGGGACTGACTCTTCTTGAAGTAGTCAGATTTGTTTTATGTTAATGTCCCCGCAGCTGCACATACTCATCCACACTTAACTCCCCCATAATAGAGCTCCTTTAACTATCTATTTTGAATAAAAGTGTTTAGTAAATTTTTTTTTCTGTTTTAGGAGGCTCTGCAAAGGATCTCCAACTTGTACACCTTGTTGCATGGACTCCAGGTAAGGTTTCTTCTTCTACAGTGCACACACACATAGCTGGCCTCCAGCTGCTAAGGAACTGCAATGTTCAGCATTCCTTGCCAGCTAATGGGAGTTGTAGTCCCTTAAAAGCACAACTCCAGCCAAAGCTTTTATTTCTGAGACTGGAGCAGCTATTGAGGAGTCGGCAGTAGCTCTCCCTGGTGGCTGGGCACTTATATTAATATCTGCCTTTCTCTGGTAGGTGGTGGTGGCCCAGCAAGACAGTCTGTTGAGTCTACAGATCCCAGACGGCACAGACAAGAAGGAGAACCTGAACCGTACCGACAAGAAAGAGAACCTGTCCCGCACCAACTCCCGCGACATGTCAGTAGTAGACCCCTTATCCAAGAGCATGGACAAGTCCGGCACCGAGCTGACCCTTCTCCAGCGACAGCATACCCTGCTGCAAGAGGAGCTGCGCCGCTGCAGACGACAGTGTGAGGAGCGGGCGCAGGAGGCGGGAACCTTGGAGGCACGGCTCAGGGAGAGCGAGCAGATGAGGACCAAACTGGAACAGGAGCTGGAGGAGGGGAAGAAGCAGCTGGAGCTGGCTACCCTGCAGAAAGGCAATGGGGTGGCTGATATTGGCAGAACTCCTAGGGGGACCGACCCAAGAAGGCGGAGCTTGCCAGCCGGAGACGCCCTGTACCAAACCTTCACTCCACCCCAGGTACGTGCCGGACACGATCGCTTTTCTGATCAACATCCACTACATCTATGTTATAGGAGACCAATCCCACAGAAGGTCATTGCTGATTTTTCCCTGTCTCGTTTTTGTTCAGATAAACCACGACCGCCGATCTCTGGCCACCTTGGATGGCCAAGGCCCGATTCCTGTCATCACTTTACAGGAGGACTCTGACCTGAAAGACGACTTCAGCGACCTCACCGAGCTGGAGAGGCTGCCAGAGACTGTAGACACAGAGTCCTCGGAGGAAGAGGGAGGAGGGCCGCCAACGTCGCCATCAAGCGCGCGAGGTGAGTGGGGGGGCCAGTAGGGGTGAAATGTGTGTTTTTCCCCAAATAAATATGGAAAGATGGAAGATTAGCCAGATTCTAACTCCGTGTTCCTCGACTCCAGTCCTCAATGCGCCCAACAGGTCATGTTTTCAGGCTTTACATTATTTTGCACAGGTGATTTGATCAGTTTCACTGCCTTAGTAATTCTCACGGCCATTTCATCTGAGGGAAATCCTGAAAACATGACCTGTTGGGGCACCTCGAGGACTGAAGTTGAGAAACACTGTTCTAACTCTTGCTCACTAAATGTGACCTGATAAAAGAGAATTGCTATTAGTTTCTGTTCGGCCGGATACCTATCAAGTTAGAGAAAACTTCCACACCAGGGACATGGACAGCCGCAAACATTGAGCGGTTCCCCCCTAGCAACTCAAAACCAGAAACATTTTGCTGGAGTTGGGTTTTAAGTAAACCCAATCACATGAATAGGCAGATATTTTGGGGGTATTGAAAGGCTGGGTGGCCAGTTTAACAATATGAAGGCCCCCAAACTTCATTCCCATCTCCCACTTCACAAAAAAGGATGGTCAGCCATCTTGGCCATTTCTGTCGAGTTGCCACCACAGCCTCTTATCCAGGGGATAAAAGTTGTTCAGTGCTGCCGAAATTTTTTTGTCCACTGCGCGTATCGTCCTCCTTGGAAGCCTTTGAGGTTAAGAGCCGGTTCACACTGGGGCGGCACGACTTCGGGGGTGATTCGGCAAGGCGTCCTGAAGATGACTTCAGAGACGACTTGCAAAATGACTTCTGTACAGAAGTCAATGCAAGTCGCCCCCAAAGTCGTACAAGAACCTTTTTCTAAGTTGGAGCGACTTGCGTCGCTCCTATTAGAACGGTTCTATTGAATAGAATGGGACGCGACTTGTCCGGCGGCTGAGTCGCCTGACGTGTCGCCCCAGTTTGAACCGGCTCTGAAGGTTCTCGTTTCTCCAGGTCATGCTACATCTAGTGGTAGTTGGTCACATTCAACTGGACTTGTTCCGTAATGTTGAGGACATTTCCCCCCCAGCCCTTTATTTGGTTCTAAATGTCAGGAAGATACCTCAGCATTTATATCCACACCCAGGATACCCCAACATTTATGTCCACACAGGGAGCACCAACACCCTAATCCAATTAACAACAAGAACCTGGGGAATGCCCAGGGAATAACCAAGCCTACTTACCGACCAGCTAGCAGAACAACCAATTAACCTGTCTAACAATGTGCGTTAAAAACAGGGGTTTTGTCCGCACGCATTTGCAAACGCAAATCCAATTGTCTAAAAACAAGATGGGAGGTGTGAAAGTTACATATTAAAGGGGTTGTTAAGATTCATGTTTTTTCACCTTAATGCATTCTGCGCATTAAGGTGAAAAAAACATCCGACGATTAGCGCCCCGCCACCCCGTTTATTTACCCGAGCCCTCGAAAGTCCTGTGTTGTGAACGCGCTGGGTTCTCGACAGGGCTTCTTGGCTCATTTATTGGTTGATTGATAGCAGCGTAGCCATTGGCTCCTGCTGCTGTCAATCAAATCAATGGCGCTAGGGGGCAGGACCAAGTGATACAGTCGGCGGCTATAGTCACCGACTGTTTCACGGCAGGGCGCCCGCAAGCTAAACCCCTTGGGAGAGCGCTTCCCAGAACGGGGGTTAGCTGATGTGGGGAGGAGCCAAGACAGCCGTTGAGGGACCCCAGAAGAGGAGGATCGGGGCCACTCTGTGCAAAACAGTGGAGGTAAGAATGAACATTTATTTTTATTTTTTTTAAATAAGGAACCTTTACAGTCCCTTTTAAAGCGGAGGTCTGCCTAAAAAAAAAAAATATTAAAAGCCAGCAGCTACAAATACTGCAGCTGCTGACTTTTAATAAATGGACACATAGGCCCCATACACACGAGCGGACAGATTTGTTCAAATCTGTCCGTCCGACAGATTTGAACAAATCTGTCTGCTGGGATTTTGGTTTGCTCGTGTATACACACGAGCAAACCAAAATCCCCACCAGCAGACGGCGCGCTGACGTGTCGGTGACGTGGCGGTGACGTTGACGCCGCCATGTCACCGCACCAGGAAGTAAAACACTTCCGCGCATGCGCCGAATCCATTCGGCGGCGGTGCGGCGGCGGTGCGGGACGACATGTCTGCTGGTAAGTGTACTAACCAGCAGACATGTCGGGCGGACAGATTCCCACCGGATAGATTTCAAAGCATGCTTTGAAATCTGTCGGGTGGACAAATCTGTCTGCTCGGCCGTACACACGATCGGAGATGTCTGCTGAAACGGTCCATCGGACCGTTTTCAGCGGACAAATTCGATCGTGTGTACGCGGCCTTACCTGTCCAGGGTGCCCGTGACGTCGGCAGCCAAAGCCAATCAATCGCTCGTCTCTCGGCTGCCCCTGCTGCCTTCCTCGGTGAGGGAATCAGGAAGTGAAGCGTTGAGTGTTGCGGCTTCACTTCCCGGTTCCCTACTGTGCATGCACGAGTCGCGCTGCACGTCCTAACTGGACCCCACTGTGTTCTGGGACCTGTGCGTTTCCTAGAAGACAGTGTGGGGGGGGGAGGGGCGTGACTCAGGAGTCTATGCCCGAAAGTGGGTTCAAATACCTATATTATATATCTTATTATACAGGTATCTGCACCCCCCCCTGAAAGGTGCCAAATGTGACACCGGAGGGGGGGGGAGTTGCAAAAAGCGGAGGTTCCATTTTTGTGTGGACCTCTGCTTTAAGTTACCAGTTAGATAATAGAACACATGGCTGAAGTGGTAGATATGATACAGCGCCATTATATCTAGAAGACCGATGGTGTTGAAGGCCACCACACCTGTTGAATGACGGTTGCTCCAGTCTAATGTAGATGGCCTCTTCTGAACCAGTTGTCCAAAAATGTGCTCCTCACTTTCATCGAAAGACTGTCCCTTTTCCTTAAGGTGTAGGAAGACTGACCTGTAGAATTTGGTCTTCTAGGTTGGGCCATTGTAAATAGGGTGTTGGTCTCCCCAATGTACAGGTCTCTGCATCTCCCACTACACTGAATACCAACTTACTGCACTTGTGGTTGGGTGTTCTGGATGTACAAGTTTCTGTCTCAAGGTATTGCTTAGAAGTATCAGCAGAATATTTACCAAACATCACATCCCTAGGTCTTCAAGTCCACCAATACACTAAAACAGAAACATGTACATCCAGAAGACCAAACACAAGTGAAGTAACTTTGTATATGTAGTGTGGTGAGGGATGCAAACACCTGTACTTTGGGGAGAGAATACAACTGGCAACCATGGAATGGCCCAAGCTAGGCTAGTAAATTCTTCAAGCCACGAGTCCGGTCTTCCTAGACATTGAGGAAATGGGACATTCTTTCGAGGACAGTAAGGAGAACATTTTAGACAGACTCTATGGCCCAGTTACCAGCCTAGATTGGGCCATTCCTTGGTTGAGAGCTATAGCGTATTGCTTAGAAGTGTCGGCAGGATCTTTACCCAATGTAAAGAGGATAATCTTTACACCATCCCTAGGTCTTCAAAAGTCCAGAAAGACTGAAACAGAAACTTGTACATCCAGAAGACCGACCACAAATGGAGTACCTTTGTACATGTGGTGTGGTGAGGAATACAAAGACCTGTACATTGGGAGGAGAAAACGGTTGACCAAGGAATGGTCCAATCTAGGCTGGTAAATTCTATGGACCATAGAGTCTGTATAATATGTGCTCCTTACTGTCCTCGAAAGAATGGCCCATTTCCCTAATGTCTAGGAAGACTTAGTGGTAGAATTTACCAGCCTAGATTGGACCATTCCACGGTTGCGAGTTGTTGTTTTCTCTTCCCAATGTACAGGTCTTTGTATTCCTCACCACACCACATATACAAAGTTACTCCATTTGTGGTTGGTCTTTTGGATGTACAAGCTTCCGTTTCAGTCTATTCCTGGACTTTTGAAGACCTAGGGATGGTGTAAGATCCTGCTGATACTTCCAAGCAATACGCAGAGACAAATACTTGTACATCTAAAAGACCCAACACCCCAAACACAAGTAAATTGGAATATGCAGTGTAGTGGGGGGTGCAAAGACCTGTACATTGAGAAGGCCAACGCCCTCTAAACAATGGCCCAACATAGCAAAGACCTGTAGATTGTGAAGGCCAACGCCCTCTCAACAATGGTCCAACATAACAAAGACCTGTAGATTGAGAAGGCCAACGCCCTCTCAACAATGGTCCAACATAGCAAAGACCTGTACATTGAGAAGGCCAACGCCCTCTAAACAATGGCCCAACATAGCAAAGACCTGTACATTGAGAAGGCCAACGCCCTCTAAACAATGGCCCAACATAGCAAAGACCTGTAGATTGAGAAGAGCGACACTCAACAATGGTCCAACATAGCAAAGACCTGTACATTGAGAAGGCCAACGCCCTCTCAACAATGGCCCAACATAGCAAAGACCTGTAGATTGAGAAGGCCAACGCCCTCTAAACAATGGCCCAACATAGCAAAGACCTGTAGATTGAGAAGGCCAACGCCCTCTCAACAATGGCCCAACATAGCAAAGACCTGTAGATTGAGAAGGCCAACGCCCTCTAAACAATGGCCCAACATAGCAAAGACCTTTAGATTGAGAAGAGCGACACTCAACAATGGTCCAAACTAGAAGACCAAATTCCACAGGCCAAGACTCAACAGTCTTCCTACTCTTTAAGGAAAAGGGACACCAAGGTCACATCTTGAACAGAGAGGACAACTGGTTAGTAGGAGGTATGGAAGAAGCCATCTACATTGAACTGGAACAATCGTTCATGAACGGGGGGGGGGCTTTCAACACAATCCGTCTTCCACCAATCATGCGGATTGAAGAATGAGATCATGTAACAGGAACAAGGAGGTTCCACAACTTTCACATCTCCCATCCTGTTTTGGGGCAATCACCATCTGCCTTTACACATTCTATGGTGTGTTACCTGTGTGGATATAAATGCTGGGTTTCTGATGCTTATTACAACTGGAGAATAGAGTCTGTGGGCCAGATACTCAGAGGCGCTACGACAGGGTATCTCAGATACCCCGTCGTATCGCCGTTTTTTTCCCCGGGTATCTATGCGAGTGATTCTTAGAATCACTTTGGCATAGATATGGGTGAAGATCCGACAAGTGTAATTGTATTACACTTGCGGATCGTAGATGTAATGACTACTCCGGCCACTAGGTGGCCTTTACGTTGTTTTCTCATTTGCCTATGCAAATGAGGCTAATACGCCGATTCCCGAACGCTTTTACGCCGCCTCGTCGTCGCTTACGTCGTTTTCGTCCGCGTAAGGTTACCCCTGCAAAGATGTGGAGTAACCTTACGCAGTACTGTCGGGTGCCGTCGGATGCCATGTTAAGTATGGCGTCGGGTCAGCGTCGGCTTTTTCCGTCGGTTACGTCGTTTTACTAAGTCGTTCGCGAATAGGGCATTGCGTAAGTGACGATCACGTCGTTTTGACGTCGGTTTCACCGGCGCTTTCCGACGTGAGCTGGAGCATGCGCACTGGGCTTTTTGCCCGGCCGGTGCATGCGCAGTTCGATCGACGCGGGGGCGCGCTTAATTTAAATACAAGCCGCCCCCTTTGAATTACGCGGCCCTACGCTGGGCCATTTACTCTACGCATCCGCAAACTACGGAGCAAGTGCATGGAGAATACGGCACTTGCTCTGTTAAGTTGCGGCGGCGTAGTGTAAATGGCTTACGCTACGCCAGCGAAAATGTATGAGAATCTGGCCCTTTGACATTACAGAACAAGTCCAGTTGAATGAGACCAACTATTGAAGCTGCCTTTCTCAGAGAAATCCTTGAAATAACTTTCCGGTCTCAGGGACCCTCCTGCTAAAAATGGCTAGTGTCCGGGCCCCTACATGAGGACTGGTGGTCCCCCCCTGACTAGATCTACAACTCATGATATGTTAAATGGTCAGAATGTTCTGTACACTTGGGAATAACTGCCTTCTTACAGAGAGTTAAAAAGATCAGTGTTGAACTTATCTGAGAGTCAGAAATTTCTCAAGGAACCCCACCCTTGGAGGAACCCTAGAGTTCCATGGAACCCTGGTGTCAGTGGGGAACTTATCCGAGAGAAATTTCTCAAGGAACCCCACCCTTGGAGGAACCCTAGAGTTCCATGGAACCCTGGTGTCAGTGGGGAACTTATCTGAGAGAAATTTCTCAAGGAACCCCACCCTTGGAGGAACCCTAGAGTTCCATGGAACCCTGGTGTCAGTGGGGAACTTATCTGAGAGAAATTTCTCAAGGAACCCCACCCTTGGAGGAACCCTAGAGTTCCATGGAACCCTGGTGTCAGTGGGGAAATTATCCGAGAGAAATTTCTCAAGGAACCCCACCCTTGGAGGAACCCTAGAGTTCCATGGAACCCTGGTGTCAGTGGGGAACTTATCCGAGAGAAATTTCTCAAGGAACCCCACCCTTGGAGGAACCCTAGAGTTCCATGGAACCCTGGTGTCAGTGGGGAACTTATCCGAGAGAAATTTCTCAAGGAACCCCACCCTTGGAGGAACCCTAGAGTTCCATGGAACCCTGGTGTCAGTGGGGAAATTATCAGAGAGAAATTTCTTAAGGAACCCCACCCTTGGAGGAACCCTAGTGTCAGTGGGGAACTTATCCGAGAGAAATTTCTCAAGGAACCCTAGTGTCAGTGGGGAACTTATCCGAGAGAAATTTCTCAAGGAACCCCACCCTTGGAGGAACCCTAGAGTTCCATGGAACCCTGGTGTCAGTGGGGAACTTATCCGAGAGAAATTTCTCAAGGAACCCCACCCTTGAAGGAACCCTAGAGTTCCATGGAACCCTGGTGTCAGTGGGGAAATTATCCAAGAGAAATTTCTTAAGGAACCCCACCCTTGAAGGAACCCTAGAGTTCCATGGAACCCTGGTGTCAGTGGGGAAATTATCCAAGAGAAATTTCTTAAGGAACCCCACCCTTGGAGGAACCCTAGAGTTCCATGGAACCCTGGTGTCAGTGGGGAAATTATCCGAGAGAAATTTCTTAAGGAACCCCACCCTTGGAGGAACCCTAGTGTCAGTGGGGAACTTATCCGAGAGAAATTTCTCAAGGAACCCCACCCTTGGAGGAACCCTAGTGTCAGTGGGGAACTTATCCGAGAGAAATTTCTCAAGGAACCCCACCCTTGGAGGAACCCTAGAGTTCCATGGAACCCTGGTGTCAGTGGGGAAATTATCAGAGAGAAATTTCTTAAGGAACCCCACCCTTGGAGGAACCCTAGAGTTCCATGGAACCCTGGTGTCAGTGGGGAACTTATCCGAGAGAAATTTCTCAAGGAACCCCACCCTTGGAGGAACCCTAGAGTTCCATGGAACCCTGGTGTCAGTGGGGAAATTATCAGAGAGAAATTTCTTAAGGAACCCCACCCTTGGAGGAACCCTAGTGTCAGTGGGGAACTTATCCGAGAGAAATTTCTCAAGGAACCCTAGTGTCAGTGGGGAACTTATCCGAGAGAAATTTCTCAAGGAACCCCACCCTTGGAGGAACCCTAGAGTTCCATGGAACCCTGGTGTCAGTGGGGAACTTATCCGAGAGAAATTTCTCAAGGAACCCCACCCTTGAAGGAACCCTAGAGTTCCATGGAACCCTGGTGTCAGTGGGGAAATTATCCAAGAGAAATTTCTTAAGGAACCCCACCCTTGGAGGAACCCTAGAGTTCCATGGAACCCTGGTGTCAGTGGGGAAATTATCCGAGAGAAATTTCTTAAGGAACCCCACCCTTGGAGGAACCCTAGTGTCAGTGGGGAACTTATCCGAGAGAAATTTCTCAAGGAACCCCACCCTTGGAGGAACCCTAGTGTCAGTGGGGAACTTATCCGAGAGAAATTTCTCAAGGAACCCCACCCTTGGAGGAACCCTAGTTGAGAAACCCTGTACTAGATATTAATTGGTGATATGATTACCTAATGAGCTTGTGACCCCCCCCTTCTGTGTTCTGTCATGGTGGTCTCACACCTTGTGTCTGATATTCCCCCCCCAGAATTCCAGAGAATGCAGGACATTCCGGAGGAGGCCGAGAGCACGCAAGACCTGAAGGACGTGGAAACCGGATCGTCAGAGAGTTGATCCGTGCCAGAAGACGGCTACCACTGAGAATACAAGACGGACGCGCTGCTCCACCTGGAAGCCCCCCCAGCTGAGCAGTAAGAAGAAAGATGACTGTTAGCGGAGAGAGAGACATTTCCTCTCTTCCTTCCCAAAAAAAATTAACTTTCCTCGCGACAATAACGGACCAACACAACCATTTCTAATAGGGCTGCGTGTGACTGTTCTACGGACGCAACATATACACTGATGGCAAGCCGGGGGGGGGGGGGGGGGGCTGTGACAGACTGAAACGTCATTACTTTTAAATGTGATGCAATGCAAATTAGCGGCGGAATCAAGCCGTGGCTTTTTTTTTTTTAACTAGTGAAATGAATTTGGTTTGCCAAATAAAACAGCGACAGTATGAAAAGTTCAGATGAATTCAAATTTTGACACAAAAGGTGAACGCATTTGAAAGGAGGTAGCCGATTGGTACATAGGTTGAGCTTACAATCAAAGCCATGCTACACAGAGAAGGATGTTTAACTACAAGTCTCATCATCCATTTCAGGACAGCGTAGTCTGCGGCTCCTTCAGATTTGCTCTTTTTTTTTTGGGGGGGGGGGGGTCTCATTATCTTGTTGGGAAACAAATAGGGGTCTGCATATAAAGCAACGTTGCCACCTTGTGGCAGGATCTGTGTACTGCAGGACAAGACTGCGAAAGCCACCTGAAGGACACCTGGTTGGCTTTTTAAAGGACTGGTAGCTCTTTAAAACATCTGAACTGAAACCAAAATAACAAGAATGTAACTAAATCTCGTTAACATTTTCTACCCAACAAAAATTCTAGTTTTGGTTTTAGACTGTGGTGGGTTATCGTTTCAACGTTTTATCTCTGTCGATTTCATCTTTTCGCTTCTAATGCCTCAAACAATACAATTTTAATGCCTAGTTGAAGTATTGTACAAGGTTGATGCTTTCATCCCGGACGAGCCCCCATGCACCATAATCGGAGGGGCGAGACGCCAGAACTGTAGCTAAATCTCATTAACATTTTCTTTACAAAAACGGTAAAACGTAACGATTTGTAGATATTCAGGCCAGACCCCCTATTAACCTCCACCCCCCCCCCACCGCCAAACTGGATGATCTGCGCTAAAGCACAACGCCCGCTACGTGGCAAGGCTCTCTTTTAGTATATATATGTTTTCTTTATGCGGTCCATATTTTAAGTTATTTTTTTCATAAGCAATGAGGTGCAAGAAAAAGCTATAGGAAGGCGAGGTGTAAAAAAAAAAAAATGGCATATTGCAGCCCTTGGGGGGGGCGTCACTCAAAGCCGATCCCTGTAATCAATGCCTATTTGACTTATTGCACAAGATTAATGCTGTGATCCTGGACAAGGCCCCAAACACAGTATAGGAGGGAAAGGGACCACGGGGCCTAGATGCCAGACTGCAGCCCAGGGGGAGGGGAGGGGGGTCAATATGAATGTTCAGGGGCAATTCCCTTTCTAAAATGTTAATTAAAAAAAGTGCATTGTCAGGCCTCCAGTGAAGTTCCTCCCCTGGTGGTTAAATGCAGTTTTTTTTACCCCTCCCACAAAAATGTCTGATTAAAGGTCTTGGGGGGGGGGGGGCAAAGACGAGAACACCATTACAGTACACAGTGTCAGAGGGTAATTCTGAGGAATCGTGTTGTATTGTCAACCTTCTAAGTAAAATAAAAAGTCCATGCAAAACCAACCATACTTACAATAATCACAGACACCAGTTAGCGACGCCCACAGCCTGAATTTGAAGTTGACCCCACCGCTAAATATGCCGCACACTCGCAAAGCCGACTCCTGTAATTAATGCCTATTTGAGGTATTGTACAAGGTTGATGCTTTGATCCCGGACGAGTCCCCATACACCATAATCAGAGGGGAGAGAGAACAAAGGGCCAAGACGCCCGAACTGATTGGTGGGATCACGTTGGCTTTGAGTTCCCAGCTCAAAGCCAATCTCCTCTACAAAAAAGAGTTAGCAGCTCCACCCACACTCACAGCCAATAAAGGGGGCTCCTTCCCTCTGATGAACTATCGGGTTGTGGAGGAAATGATCACAACAACCCAAATTAATTCTAGATTTGGTTTCAGACAGTGGTGGGTTATCGTGTCAACAGCGATGGAGCTTCAACGGGAAGGCCCATCCCTGTCGATTTCATCTTTTTCGCTTCTAACGCCTCAAACCGATACAGTTTTAATGCCTAGTTAAAGTATTGTATAAGGTTGATGCTTTGATCCCGGACGAGCCCCCATACACCATAATCGGAGGGGAGAGAGAACAAGGGGCCGCGACGCCAGAACGGATTGGTGGGATCACGTTGGCTTTGAGTTCCCAACTCAAAGCCAACCTCCTCTACAAAAAAATGAGTTAGCAGCTCCACCCACATACACAGCCAATAAAGGGGGCTCCCTCTGATGAACTATCGGGTTGTGGAGGAAATGATCAGTTAACACCCACCACAACCCCCAAAAAAAATTCTAGATTTGGTTTTAGACCATGTTGGGTTATCGTTTTAACAGCAATGGAGCTTCAACGAGAAGGCCCATCTCTGCCGATTTCATCTTTTCGCTTCTAACGCCTCAAACCAATACAATCATAATGCCTAGTTGAAGTATTGTATAAGGTTGATGCTTTGATCCCGGACGAGTCCCCATACACCATAATCAGAGGGGAGAGAGAACAAGGGGCCAAGACACCGGAACTGATTGGTGGGATCACGTTGGCTTTGAGTTCCCAGCTCAAAGCCAACCTCCTCTACAAAAAAGAGTTAGCAGCTCCACCCCCATGCACAGCCAATAAAGAGAGCTCCTTCCCTCTGATGAACTATCGGGTTGTGGAGGAAATTATCACAACAACCCAAATTAATTCTAGATTTGGTTTTAGACAGTGGTGGGTTATCGTGTCAACAGCGATGGAGCTTCAACGGGAAGGCCCATCCCTGTCGATTTCATCTTTTCGCATCTAACGCCTCAAACCGATACAGTTTTAATGCCTAGTTGAAGTATTGTATAAGGTTGATGCTTTGATCCCGGACGAGCCCCCATACACCATAATCTGAGGGTAGAGTACAAGGGGCTGAGACACCAGACAGTCCCAGCAAATCCAAGAGATCCATCATCTATTTCAAAACTGATTGGTGGGATCACGTTGGCTTTAAGTTCCCAGCTCAAAGCCAACCTCCTCTACAAAAAAGGAGTTAGCAGCTCCACCCACCTGCACAGTCAATAAGGGAGTCTCCTGAAGAATCAGGTTGTGGAGGAAATAATCAGGTAACGCCCACCACCCCAAAGAAAAAAAAATGCTAGATTTGGCTTTAGATGATGGTGGGTTATTGTTTTAACAGCGATGGAGGTTCAACAAGAAGTCCCATCTCTGTCGTTTTCACTTTTTTGCTTCAAACCGATACAATTTTAATGCCTAGTTGAAGTATTGTATAAGATTGATGCTTTTATCCCGGACGAGCCCCCATATACCATAAATAGTTCCCAGGTCAAAGCCAACCTCCTCTACAAAAAAAGAGTTAGCAGATCCACCCACCTGCACAGCCAATAAGGGGGTCTCCTTCCCTCTGATGAAATATCAGGTTATGGAGGAAATGATCACATATCACCCACTACCACCCAAAAAAAAATGCTAGATTTTGTTTTATATGATGGTGGGTTATCGTTTCAACCGCGATGGAGCTTCAACAAGAAGTCCCATCTCTGTCAATTTCATCTTTTCGCTTCAAACCGATACAGTTTTAATGCCTAGTTGAAGTATTGTATAAGGTTGATGCTTTGATCCCGGACGAGCCCCCATACATCATAATCGGAGGGGAGAGAGAACAAGAGGTCGAGACGCCAGAACTGATTGGTGGGATCACGTTGGCTTTGAGTTCCCAGCTCAAGGTCAACCTCCTCTTACAGAAAAGTAGTTAGCAGCTCCACCCACAGGCACAGCCAATAAGGGAGTCTCCTGAAATATCAGGTTGTGGAGGAAATAATTAGTTAACGCTAAAAATTTGCTAGATTAGGTTTTAGATGATGGTGGGTTATCGTTTCAACAGCGATGGAGCTTCAACGAGAAGGCCCACCTCTGTCGATTTCATCTTTTCGATTCTAACGCCTCAAACCGATACAATTTTAATGCCTGGTTGAAGTATTGTACAAGGTTGATGCTTTGATCCCAGACGAGACCCCATGCACCATAAATCGTTCCCAGCTCAAAGCCAAACCTGCTCTACAAAAAAGGAGTTGGCAGATCCACCCACCTGCACAGCCAATAAGGGAGTCTCCTGAAATATCAGGTTGTGGAGGAAATAATCAGTTAACCACCACCACCACCACCACCACCCCAAAGAAAAAAAAAATGCTAGATTTGGTTTTAGATGATGGTGGGTTATAGTTTTAACAGCGATGGAGTTTTAACGAGAAGGCCCACCTCTGTCGATTTCATCTTCTAGCCGCCGACGCCTCAAACCGATACAATTTTAATGCCTAGTTGAAGTATAGTATAAGGTTGATGCTTTGTTGCCGGACGAGCCCCCATACACCATAATCGGAGGGGAGAGAACAAGGGGCCGAAACGCCAGACAGTCCCAGTAAATCCAAGAGATCCATCATCTATTTTAAAACTGATTGGTGGGATCACGTTGGCTTTGAGTTCCCAGCTCATGGTCAACCCCCTCTACAAAAAAGGAGTTAGCAGCTCCACCCACCTGCACAGCCAATAAGGTCTTATTTTTAATGAAATAAATAAAACATAATTTAATACTCTTCCTGTGAATAAAACAATAAATATTGCGACGAGCGTTATAGGGAGTCGCGATTTTTTTTGTGGCGTCGCTATACCCCACACCCCCCCCCCCCCCCCCGCGCGACGATCGAACCTTCCTCGCTCCTTTTCTATGTAGGATCCTGCGAAGCTGCTTTACACTAACAGGAAAACTTGTGATATTATTCCAACCTTGAATCTTATTTATATTTTGTACGGAACGATCGCTTGTAAATACTTTATTTTTTTCTTGATTCTCTAAGCAAGTTTTTGTTTTTTTATAAAAAGTGGCGCAACTTTTTTTTTTTATTATTATTATTTTTTGAATGCACTCGCTAATTTTATGCTTCCAAAATGTTTTTTTTTTAAACTGTAGAAATCTCGTTTTTACGCCGATGACGTTGTTAATCGATGAGGATGAACGGGTTGTCCTTCTATTAGAGGAGGGCGTCGGTCAGGATAGGCCTCTGGAAATTCAGCGGGAACCAATGACGTTGCTGCGTTTTTTTATTTTCTTTTAGCCAATCAATGATTTTTTTTTTTTTAAAACCAAATTGATGGTCTTTGGCTTCCACGGCAAGGGTGACTTGTGCGATCGATCGATTGATTACGTACGTGCAATCGTCAATTACAATTCATCCGCGAAAATGAGCGCCGCGGTCAGCCAGAAAATCTCCCGTGTAGTTGAAGCCCCCCTTTCTTTTTTTGTCAGCCGACAAGCGGCTGCCTCCGCTAAAAGTACGGGCTGCCGCTCTCTCACTGTCAATCTGGACCATTGAATGCAAAAAAAATACTTTATTGACAATGTAATGCAACAACTTTATCAGCAACTGTGTGTAACGGGGCAGGCAGCTTCTGTGTAAAGGGCCTGGAAAGTGGGATGTCTAAGTCCCCGATATTTGTATATGTAAATAGAATATATATATAAATATTAAGACTTAGGTTTTGTAAATAGGACTTAATAATGTATGAAAAATACAAGTCATGTTTTTTTTTTCTTTCCTTGTTCGGATATAAACGTGAAAAAAAAAAAAATGAAAAAAAAAATATTTTTGCTTTTGCTGGTCAATAAATTGTATTCATAAGGACGGTGGTTGTTTGTCTGGTCATTTGGGTGCCTAATGGCTTTGCACGCCGTGCTGCGTTCAGTCCCGTCATTGTCGAGACAGCCGACAGCGAATATCCCCGTCTGCTCAGCTGGACTGAAAACAGCCGACAGCGAATATCCCCATCTGCTCAGCTGGACTGAAAACAGCCGACAGCGAATATCCCCGTCTGCTCAGCTGGACTGAAAATAGCCGACAGCGAATACAACCCTGTCAGCTGTTATTAGTCCAAATGAGCAGACGGGGATATTCGCTGTCAGCTGTTTTTCAGTCCAGCTTGGCAAATACACCCGTCTGCCCAGCTGGTTTGCAGAAGACGGCTGTCACATTACAAGAAACTGGTAGAGACGGGTTTAATTTACAGGAGACTGCAAGCACATTGCAAGAGATAGCTAGAAAGTGCATCCTGGTTACAGGAGACCGCTAGAGACTGCTTCCTTGTTACAGGAGACCACTAGAGACGGCTTCCTTGTTACAGGAGACCGCTAGAGACGGCTTCCTTGTTACAGGAGACCGCTAGAGACGGCTTCCAGGTTACAGGAGACCGCTTCCTTATTACAGAAGACCACTTCCCCAATACAAGAGACTGCTTCCACATCACTAGAAACAGCTTCCTTGTTACAAGAGACCACTAGAGATGGCTTCCTTGTTACAAGAGACCGCTAGAGATGGCTTCCTTATTACAGGAGACCACTAGAGGCGGCTTCCTTATTACAGGAGACCACTAGAGACGGCTTCCTTATTACAGGAGACCGCTAGAGACGGCTTCCTTATTACAGAAGACCGCTAGAGACGGCTTCCTTATTACAGGAGACCACTAGAGACGGCTTCCTTATTACAGGAGACCACTAGAGACGGCTTCCTTATTACAGGAGACCACTAGAGACGGCTTCCTTATTACAGGAGACCACTAGAGACGGCTTCCTTATTACAGGAGGAGACCACTAGAGACGGCTTCCTTATTACAGGAGACCACTAGAGACGGCTTCCTTATTACAGGAGACCACTAGAGACGGCTTCCTTATTACAGGAGACCACTAGAGACGGCTTCCTTGTTACAGGAGACCGCTAGAGACGGCTTCCTTGTTACAGGAGACCGCTAGAGACGGCTTCCATGTTACAGGAGACCACTAGAGACGGCTTCCTTGTTACAGGAGACCGCTAGAGACGGCTTCCTTGTTACAAGAGACCGCTAGAGACGGCTTCCTTGTTACAGGACACCGCTAGAGACGGCTTCCTTGTTACAGGAGACCACTAGAGATGGCTTCCTTGTTACAGGAGACCACTAGAGACGGCTTCCTTGTTACAGGAGACCACTAGAGACGGCTTCCTTATTACAGGAGACCACTAGAGACGGCTTCCTTATTACAGGAGACCACTAGAGACGGCTTCCTTATTACAGGAGACCGCTAGAGATGGCTTTCTTGTTACAGAAGACCGCTAGAGACGGCTTTCTTATTACAGGAGACCACTAGAGACGGCTTCCTTATTATAGGCGACCACTAGAGATGGCTTCCTTATTACAGGAGACCACTAGAGACGGCTTTCTTATTACAGGAGACCACTAGAGACGGCTTCCTTTCTACAGGAGACCACTAGAGACGGCTTTCTTGTTACAGGAGACCGCTAGAGACGGCTTTCTTATTACAGGAGACCACTAGAGATGGCTTCCTTATTACAGGAGACCACTAGAGATGGCTTCCTTATTACAGGAGACCACTAGAGACGGCTTCCTTATTACAGGAGACCACTAGAGACGGCTTTCTTGTTACAGGAGACCGCTAGAGACGGCTTTCTTATTACAGGAGACCACTAGAGACGGCTTCCTTATTATAGGCGACCACTAGAGATGGCTTCCTTATTACAGGAGACCACTAGAGACGGCTTTCTTATTACAGGAGACCACTAGAGACGGCTTCCTTTCTACAGGAGACCACTAGAGACGGCTTCCTTATTACAGGAGACCACTAGAGATGGCTTCCTTATTACAGGAGACCACTAGAGATGGCTTCCTTATTACGGGAGACCACTAGAGACGGCTTCCTTATTACAGGAGACCACTAGAGACGGCTTCCTTGTTACAAGAGACCACTAGAGACGGCTTTCTTGTTACAGGAGACCGCTAGAGACGGCTTTCTTATTACAGGAGACCACTAGAGACGGCTTCCTTATTATAGGCGACCACTAGAGATGGCTTCCTTATTACAGGAGACCACTAGAGATGGCTTCCTTATTACAGGAGACCACTAGAGACGGCTTCCTTATTACAGGAGACCACTAGAGACGGCTTTCTTGTTACAGGAGACCGCTAGAGACGGCTTTCTTATTACAGGAGACCACTAGAGACGGCTTCCTTATTATAGGCGACCACTAGAGATGGCTTCCTTATTACAGGAGACCACTAGAGACGGCTTTCTTATTACAGGAGACCACTAGAGACGGCTTCCTTTCTACAGGAGACCACTAGAGACGGCTTCCTTATTACAGGAGACCACTAGAGACGGCTTCCTTATTACAGGAGACCACTAGAGACGGCTTCCTTATTACAGGAGACCACTAGAGACGGCTTCCTTGTTACAAGAGACCACTAGAGACGGCTTTCTTGTTACAGGAGACCGCTAGAGACGGCTTTCTTATTACAGGAGACCACTAGAGACGGCTTCCTTATTATAGGCGACCACTAGAGATGGCTTCCTTATTACAGGAGACCACTAGAGATGGCTTCCTTATTACAGGAGACCACTAGAGACGGCTTCCTTATTACAGGAGACCACTAGAGACGGCTTTCTTGTTACAGGAGACCGCTAGAGACGGCTTTCTTATTACAGGAGACCACTAGAGACGGCTTCCTTATTATAGGCGACCACTAGAGATGGCTTCCTTATTACAGGAGACCACTAGAGACGGCTTTCTTATTACAGGAGACCACTAGAGACGGCTTCCGTTCTACAGGAGACCACTAGAGACGGCTTCCTTATTACAGGAGACCACTAGAGATGGCTTCCTTATTACAGGAGACCACTAGAGACGGCTTCCTTATTACAGGAGACCACTAGAGACGGCTTCCTTATTACAGGAGACCACTAGAGACGGCTTCCTTGTTACAAGAGACCACTAGAGACGGCTTTCTTGTTACAGGAGACCGCTAGAGACGGCTTTCTTATTACAGGAGACCACTAGAGACGGCTTCCTTATTATAGGCGACCACTAGAGATGGCTTCCTTATTACAGGAGACCACTAGAGATGGCTTCCTTATTACAGGAGACCACTAGAGATGGCTTCCTTATTACAGGAGACCACTAGAGACGGCTTCCTTATTACAGGAGACCACTAGAGACGGCTTCATTGTTACAGGAGACCACTAGAGACGGCTTCCTTATTACAGGAGACCACTAGAGATGGCTTTCTTGTTACAGGAGACCGCTAGAGACGGCTTTCTTATTACAGGAGACCACTAGAGACGGCTTCCTTATTATAGGCGACCACTAGAGATGGCTTCCTTATTACAGGAGACCACTAGAGACGGCTTTCTTATTACAGGAGACCACTAGAGACGGCTTCCTTATTACAGGAGACCACTAGAGACGGCTTCCTTATTATAGGCGACCACTAGAGATGGCTTCCTTATTACAGGAGACCACTACAGACGGCTTTCTTATTACAGGAGACCGCTAGAGACGGCTTTCTTATTACAGGAGACCACTAGAGACGGCTTCCTTATTACAGGAGACCACTAGAGATGGCTTCCTTATTACAGGAGACCACTAGAGACGGCTTCCTTATTACAGGAGACCACTAGAGACGGCTTTCTTGTTACAGGAGACCGCTAGAGACGGCTTTCTTATTACAGGAGACCACTAGAGACGGCTTCCTTATTATAGGCGACCACTAGAGATGGCTTCCTTATTACAGGAGACCACTAGAGACGGCTTTCTTATTACAGGAGACCACTAGAGACGGCTTCCTTTCTACAGGAGACCACTAGAGACGGCTTCCTTATTACAGGAGACCACAAGAGATGGCTTCCTTATTACAGGAGACCACTAGAGACGGCTTCCTTATTACAGGAGACCACTAGAGACGGCTTCCTTATTACAGGAGACCACTAGAGACGGCTTCCTTGTTACAAGAGACCACTAGAGACGGCTTTCTTGTTACAGGAGACCGCTAGAGACGGCTTTCTTATTACAGGAGACCACTAGAGACGGCTTCCTTATTATAGGCGACCACTAGAGATGGCTTCCTTATTACAGGAGACCACTAGAGATGGCTTCCTTATTACAGGAGACCACTAGAGACGGCTTCCTTATTACAGGAGACCACTAGAGACGGCTTCCTTATTACAGGAGACCACTAGAGACGGCTTCATTGTTACAGGAGACCACTAGAGACGGCTTCCTTATTACAGGAGACCACTAGAGATGGCTTTCTTGTTACAGGAGACCGCTAGAGACGGCTTTCTTATTACAGGAGACCACTAGAGACGGCTTCCTTATTATAGGCGACCACTAGAGACGGCTTTCTTATTACAGGAGACCACTAGAGACGGCTTCCTTATTACAGGAGACCACTAGAGACGGCTTCCTTATTATAGGCGACCACTAGAGATGGCTTCCTTATTATAGGAGACCACTAGAGACGGCTTTCTTATTACAGGAGACCGCTAGAGACGGCTTTCTTATTACAGGAGACCACTAGAGACGGCTTCCTTATTATAGGCGACCACTAGAGACGGCTTCCTTATTACAGGAGACCACTAGAGACGGCTTCCTTATTACAGGAGACCACTAGAGACGGCTTCCTTATTACAGGAGACCACTAGAGACGGCTTCCTTATTACAGGAGACCACTAGAGATGGCTTCCTTATTACAGGAGACCACTAGAGACGGCTTCCTTATTACAGGAGACCACTAGAGATGGCTTCCTTATTACAGGAGACCACTAGAGATGGCTTCCTTATTACAGGAGACCACTAGAGATGGCTTCCTTATAACAGGAGACCACTAGAGACGGCTTCCTTATTACAGGAGACCACTAGAGACGGCTTCCTTATTACAGGAGACCACTAGAGACGGCTTTCTTATTACAGGAGACCACTAGAGACGGCTTCCTTATTACAAGAGACCACTAGAGACGGCTTCCTTATTACAAGAGACCACTAGAGACGGCTTCCTTATTACAGGAGACCACTAGAGACGGCTTCCTTATTACAGGAGACCACTAGAGATGGCTTCCTTATTACAGGAGACCACTAGAGACGGCTTCCTTATTACAGGAGACCACTAGAGATGGCTTCCTTATTACAGGAGACCACTAGAGACGGCTTCCTTATTACAGGAGACCACTAGAGACGGCTTCCTTATTACAGGAGACCACTAGAAACTGTTTCCTTGTTACAGGAGACCGCTAGAGACTTGTAACAGGAGACTGCTTCTAGGTTTCAGGGAACTAGCGGTCTCCTGTAACCTGGAAGCAGTCTCTAGCAGTCTTCTGTCATAAGGAAGCAGTGTCCTGTAATCTGGAAGTTGTCTCTAGCAGAGACGGCTTCCAGGTTACAGGAGACTGCCAGAGACGGCTTCCCCATTACAGGAGACCTCCTCTCGGTATATAGTAGATTTTTGATAAGAAAGTAGTTCCAAATTTTGATGATCGAATGATCGGACTTCACCCAACATCCACCGTCACAGCGAGAAATTCCTCCCCTCCCCCTCCCCCTGAGATGGAAGAAATTAAGATTTTTTATCTGATTATTGATTAGAAAATCAAATAAAACTTCTCAAAATGAAACTTTTTGGTAAAACAAATCGTCCAGCGTGCGATCGGCTTTGCCCCTCCCCCATACAATGTCCTGAGAGGATCCCAGACAACCAGCAGGCTGACGACATCAGCAGCACGCGCGGCGTTCGCAGGGAGTGGGCGGAGCCATAGAAATGTCAGCCGGTTAAATATTGGCGAAAAGAGGAAATGAGGGCGGCGGCGGTGCTGGGAAACGCGGCTCCTGCTGAGCCTTTTACTGCCCCTTCCTCGTAAAGCCGGCGTGATTTAAGGCGCTAATAACGGCGGCGATCGCATTTCACACCGAGGACCGGCGCCAAGTGGCCGTTCACACAGATTGTTTCCGTATAATGAGGATTAACACTTCCAGGGAACCACGATCATTCCTCACAGAACCCGATCGATCATTACCAGAGGGGGGGAAGGGGGTCTGAAGTCTCATCCTCGGGTGACAACGCTGCCCCTCCATACACACAGTGAGTTACTGGCAGGGGCGCTGATAGAAATCATGGGGCCCCTACCTGACGGGGGCCCCCTTCAGCTCCACCCCTGGTCCCTCCTTTAGCCCCACTCTGGCTTCACCCCTGGCCCCTCCCCAGATGCCATATTGTGCTGCAGACAGTGCCACCCATTCCATGCCTCCTGCCAATGCCGTAATGTGCTGCAGACACTGCCACCCATGCTGCCAATGGCATAATTCTACTGGCGGCATGGGTGGCACTGTCTCTGCAGGCAGCACATGCGTTATGACATTAGCGGCACATGTGGCACTGTCTGCAGCACATTACTGCATTGGCAGCATGGGTGGCACCGCTCCCATGCAGCAATGTGCTGCAGACAGTGCCACCCATGACACTAATGCCATAACGTATGTGCCACCCATGCCATATTGTGCTGCACACTGCCACCCAATGCCGGCCAATGGCATAATTCTACTGGCAGCATGGGTGGCACTGTCAGCAGATAGCACATACGTTATGACACTAGCGGCACGGGTGGCACTGTCTGCAGCACATTACTGCATTGGCAGCATGGGTGGCACCGCTCTAATGCAGCAATGTGCTGCAGACAGTGCCACCCATGATGCCAATGCAGTAATGTGCTGCAGACAGTGCCACCCTAATGTCATAACGCATGTGCTGCCTGCAGAGACAGTGCCACCCATGATGCCAATGCCATAACTCATGTGATACCTGCTGACAGTGCCACCCATGCCGCCAATGCCATATTGTGTGGCATGGGTGGTACCGTCTCTGCAGGCAGCACATGCATTATGGCATTAGCGTCACGGGTGGCACACTGTCTGCAGCACATTACAACAAAGGCGCTTTGGCGGCATGGGTGGCACCCCCCCCCCCCCCCCCCCAAGCAAGCACACACCTGACCTGTGTAGTTGTTGGCTGGGCTGAGTCACTTATTCCTGGTGGTCCTGCTGCTGCCTGGACTTGAGGATCTCCTATTCCATTCAGATGATCATCATGGGATGCCTCTGCCGATGCCGACATCCTCTTTAGTAGCCTCGCTGCCATTTCTTCACGTGGAGCGAGAGGTATCAGAATCACTCTGCCGCGCCAGGAGCCAGGAGGTGACGGCTACCGGGGACGCGCTGGCCGGGACTTGAGACAGCATCAGCATGGCATGAGGAGCGGGCGCGGATGAGGTATTCTTCCGCGCCCGAAATATGAGAAATAGCCCCTCCCCTGCCATGGCCGCTATATAAGAATGAACATAGGAAATAAAAAACGTAAAATGTACAGGGGGGTGGGGGGGGGCGTTTATTATTAAATGGCTGTTTGGTGCTGGACGATGTTGAGGGACCCTGATCGGTAATTTTTTTTTTTTGTTCAGGTTGCCGGGCCCCCCTGATGCCGGGGCCCGCTACAACTGGGCCAGTTGTACAGGCCTATCAGCAGCCCTGGTTACTGGCAGGATCACCAGGAGAAAATAAAGATCACCGATCGCATCTAAGGATCGGCGATCTGCCACCTGATACATTGTTGTTGTTCTGGAGAAATCCGACATCCCCCGAATGTACAGGCCCCTCCCCCCTGGACTGAAACGGCTTCCTCTGATTGCACCGCACACCTGCAAGCTTCTCCCCATGTGCATTAGAAGCTGCAGCAAGTCAGGTAGAGCCCCGCCCCATTACCCTGGCTGGAGGACGTCCAGCATCATCTAGCACTTTCCTCCCCAGCCTGGCCCCGCCCCTTTCATCAGAGGTAGGGAAAAAAGAGAAGGGGGGGGGGTAGAAGGGTCAGACTGACTGTCCCTCGCCGAACCCCTTTCATCAGAGCTGGGATAAGGAGGGGATGTGGGGTGGGGGCAGAAGGGACACGTGCCCCAGACTAACTGTCTGTGGCCCCGCCCCTTTCATCAGAGCTGGGGCAAAAGGGGGGGTTATGCGCCCCAGATTGTCCATGGCCCTGCCCCATTAATTAAAACTGGGTAGGGGGGTGGCAGAAGGGGGGTGTGCCCCAAACTCAGTGCCGCAAACTGACTGTCCCTGGCCCAACCCCTTTCATCAGAGCTGGGATAAATGGGGGGGTGGGGGGACAGAAGTAACATGCGCCCCAGACTGACTGTCCCTGGACCCGCCCCTTTAATCAAAACTAGGTAGGGGAGGGTGGCAGAATGGACATGTGCCCCAGACTCTGTGCTCCAGAATGACTCCTTGGCCCCGTCCCTTTCATCAGAGCTGGGACAAATGAAGGGGGGGGCAGAAGGGTCATGCGCCCCAGTCTCAGTGCCACAAACTGATGTCCCTTGGCCCGCCTCTTTCATCATGGCTGGGATAAGGAGGGGGTGGGGGGGCAGAAGGGACATGTGCCCCAGATTCACTGTCCCTGGCCCCATCCCTTTCATCATGGCTGGGATAAAGGGGGGCAGAAGGGGAACGTTCCACAGACTGACTGTCCCTGGCCCCGCCCCTTTAATCAGGACTGGGAGGAGGGACAGAAGTGACACACGCCCCAAACTGACTGTCCCTGGCCCCGCCCCTTTAATTAGAGCTGGGAGGAGGGACAGAAGGGGAACGTTCCACAGACTGACTGTCCCAGGCCCGCCCCTTTTATCAAAACTGAGTAGGGGGAGGGTGGCAGAAGGGGTGCCACACCCCTCTTTTGATTTCAGTTCTTTCCATCATGGAAGATCAGCATCACATGTGGGCGTTACCTATGCAAATACAGCCTGCCCAGGACCTCCCACCCCTCCAGACTGACACCCGCCCATCATGGCATTTTGATATTTGCATAACTCCTCCCACTGCTTACTTCAGGACTGAGGTCTCTGGATAGGAGTACTGGTGGGGGGGGGGGGGCTGGGATGTTATCAAAAAGGTAGGCACAGGCCCCTCCCACCAGCCACAGGCCCCTCCCACCAGCCACAATCTGTCTGCATTGTATAGAGAGGAACAGAGACCCAGTGATGACATCACCGGGTAGAAAATAATGTATAAAATGAACATGAAAATATAAATCTGTTGATCGGGGGAGGGGGAGCAAAATATAAAAAGACTAAACCTCAGAATGTGACGATTCCATCAAATCTCTGAAATTGCAACATCAGGGGGCGGGCTTATATGTCAGACTCCGCCCCCTCCCACCAGAGAAGACGGATAACGTGATTGTGGAGTCCAGACATCGATCCTTCTACCCTCCGAGTGACCCCAAATCACTGAGCCCCTCCCCCACCCCCGCCCACTGCAACCGCCCCCCCCTACCCCCGCCGCTAACCTAATACACCAACGCAATTCTGCAGATTATTCCATCACTGACATCACCGCCCTCCAGATATAAGATATATTATACAGGAGTGACATCACCGCCCCCCAGATATAAGATATATTATACAGGAGTGACATCACCGCCCTCCAGATATAAGATATATTATACAGGAGTGACATCACCGCTCTCCAGATATAAGATATATTATACAGGAGTGACATCACTGCGCTCCATATATAAGATATATTATACAGGAGTGACATCACCGCCCTCCAGATATAAGATATATTATACAGGAGTGACATCACCGCTCTCCAGATATAAGATATATTATACAGGAGTGACATCACCGCCCTCCAGATATAAGATATATTATACAGGAGTGACATCACCGCCCTCCAGATATAAGATATATTATACAGGAGTGACATCACCGCCCTCCAGATATAAGATATATTATACAGGAGTGACATCACCGCTCTCCAGATATAAGATATATTATACAGGAGTGACATCACCGCCCTCCAGATATAAGATATATTATACAGGAGTGACATCACTGCCCTCCAGATATAAGATATATTATACAGGAGTGACATCACTGCCCTCCAGATATAAGATATATTATACAGGAGTGACATCACCGCCCTCCAGATATAAGATATATTATACAGGAGTGACATCACCGCCCTCCTGATATAAGATATATTATACAGGAGTGAGATCACCACTCTCCAGATATATTATATTATATAGGAGTGACATCACCGCTCTCCAGATATAAGATATATTATACAGATTTGATGGGTTTCTCTCGGTGACGATATAACGAGCTCCATAGAAGATTATTATCACGTCTTCTCATCTCGCGCTGTGATTGGAGGAGAGGGAAATGTTGGTTTTGTGTCTCTGGGTGAAAGTTGGTGGAATTTCTCTCTTATTATCGTCTCATTTCAGCATTTCTTATAATGAACTCTATGTGGGTGTATTATGCGTGACAATTTATATTCCAGCACTTACCTGATGGGGACACTGATCTAAGGGGGAACTCTGAGGGGGACCCTGATCTAAGGGGGGACTCTGAGGGGGACACTGATCTAAGGGGGACTCTGATGGGGACCCTGATCTAAGGGGGGCACTCTGATGGGGACCCTGATCTAAGGGGGGCACTCTGATGGGGACACTGATCTAAGGGGGGACTCTGATGGGGCAACTGATCTAAGGGGGCAACTCTGATGGGGCACTGATCTAAGGGGGGCAACTCTGATGGGGACACTGATCTAAGGGGGGACTCTGATGGGGCAACTGATCTAAGGGGGGCAACTCTGATGGGGACACTGATCTAAGGGGGCAACTGATCTAAGGGGGCAACTCTGATGGGGACACTGATCTAAGGGGCCAACTCTGATGGGGCAACTGATCTAAGGGGGCAACTCTGAGGGGGACCCTGATCTAAGGGGGGACCCTGATCTAAGGGGGGACTCTGAGGGGGACCCTGATCTAAGGGGGGACTCTGATGGGGACACTGATCTAAGGGGGGACTCTGATGGGGACACTGATCTAAGGGGGGACTCTGATGGGGACCCTGATCTAAGGGGGGCACTCTGATGGGGACCCTGATCTAAGGGGGGCACTCTGATGGGGTCCCTGATCTAAGGGGGGACTCTGATGGGGACCCTGATCTAAGGGGGGCACTGATCTAAGGGGGGAAACTCTGATCGGGTTACTGATCTAAGGGGGCACTCTGATTGGGACACTGATCTAAGGGGGGACTCTGATGGGGACACTGATCTAAGGGGGACTCTGATGGGGACACTGATCTAAGGGGGGACTCTGATGGGGACACTGATCTAAGGGGGGGACTCTGTTGAGGTCCCTGGTGTATGGGGGGGGGACTCTGATGGGGTCACTGATCTATGGGGGGACTCTGATGGGGGCACTGATCTAAGGGGGGACTCTGATGGGGAAACTGATCTAAGGGGGGACACTGATCTAAGGGGGGACTCTGATGGGGTCACTGATGTATGGGGGGGGGGACTCTGATGGGGCCCCTGATGTAAGGGGGGAGGACTCTGATGGGGCCCCTGATGTAAGGGGGGACTCTGATGGGGCCCCTGATGTAAGGGGGGACTCTGATGGGGCCCCTGATGTAAGGGGGAGTTGGAAGGGGAAAGAAATGGGGGAGGGGACAAGAAAGGATACCTTTTCCTCTCTATAATACAGATTGTATTTCTAGGATTCTGTACATTTATGTGAACAGTTGGAGAATTCATTCATCTTCGTGTCACATGATGTCTTCTCTGCACATTGATTGGTTGCCTCTTTCCAGGTGACGGCCCCTTTAATAACATCGTCTGTCTGCGGAGAATCCATCTTTCATGTGTTGGGGGAACTCCGCAGCGTGGGAATGGCGCCGCTTCCCAGGATGGAGGAACAACAGGAGAGCTCTGGGACCAGATGTCTCCCAGATGTCCAAGTGTACGGGAATGAGTGATGGAGATGTGACAGCGAGCGGGGCCCGGGGCCCGGGATGTCAGGATGAAGGTCACCAACATGGAGGGTCCAGGACACAGAGGTCCCAAATTCCTTCCCCAGGAAATTTCCGAGTCTTCTGTATGAATCCCAATTACAGTCTCTTCTCTCAGGGACTTCATTGGCGAGATCTCTACCCACTATGAGGGGTTCCCACCATCCCTGTGCTGAGTTCCTGGGTCTGTACACCCGCTGTGCCCACTATGAGGGGTTCCCACCATCCCTGTGCTGAGTTCCCGGGTCTGTACACCCGCTGTGCCCCATTATGAGGGGTTCCCACCATCCATGTGCTGAGTTCCCGGGTCTGTACACCCGCTGTGCCCATTATGAGGGGTTCCCATCATCCCTGTGCTGAGTTCCCGGGTCTGTACACCCGCTGTGCCCCATTATGAGGGGTTCCCACCATCCCTGTGCTGAGTTCCTGGGTCTGTACACCCGCTGTGCCCATTATGAGGGGTTCCCATCATCCCTGTGCTGAGTTCCCGGGTCTGTACACCCGCTGTGCCCGTTATGATGGGTTCCCACCATCCCTGTGCTGAGTTCCCGGGTCTGTACACCCGCTGTGCCCATTATTACGGAAAAACACTGGACTGGAAGGAGTAGGTGGTATGGGGACAATGCCTTTGCCTTTGCAGGTATTGACTCCCGCTATACAGAGCTGCTTCAGGTCATGTGACAAGGATTTAGGGTCAGCGGAGAAGGGTCTTAAATATTCATCCCTCACATTTGTGGACAGTTAGAGGAATAATGTCCCTTACATTGACAATCAATAGAGAAGGTCTCCCTATATGGGTGGTCAGCAAAAAAGGTGCTTCTACAGCTATGGCCAGTGGGACAAAAGACCCTCACAATGGTGATCAGCGGTGAAGGCCCTCCCGTACACTAGGTCAGTGGGTGAAGACCCTCCTGTACACTGGGTCAATGGTGAAGACCCTCCCGTACACTGGGTCAGTGGTGAAGACCCTCCCATACACTGGGTCAGTGGGTGAAGACCCTCCCGTACACTGGTTTGGTGGGTGAAGACCCTCCCGTACACCAGGTCAGTGGGTGAAGACCTCCCGTAGACCGGGTCAGCGGTAAAGGCCCTCCCGTAGACCGGGTCAGCGGTGAAGGCCTTCCCATAGACCGGGTCAGCGGTGAAGGCCCTCCCGTAGACTGGGTCAGCGGAGAAGGCCCTCCTGTTGACTTGGTCAGTGGTGAAGACCCTCCCGTAGACAGGGTCAGTGGTGAAGACCCTCCCGTTGACTTGGTCAGTGGTGAAGACCCTCCCGTAGACAGGGTCAGTGGTGAAGACCCTCCCGTAGACAGGGTCAGTGGTGAAGACCCTCCCGTAGACAGGGTCAGTGGTGAAGACCCTCCCGTACACTGGGTCAGTGGTGAAGACCCTCCTGTACACTGGGTCAGTGGTGAAGACCCTCCCGTACACTGGTTTGGTGGGTGAAGACCCTCCCGTACACCAGGTCAGTGGGTGAAGACCCTCCCGTAGACCGGGTCAGCGGTAAAGGCCCTCCCGTAGACCGGGTCAGCGGTAAAGGCCCTCCCGTAGACCGGGTCAGCGGTGAAGGCCCTCCCGTAGACCGGGTCAGTGGAGAAGGCCCTCCCATAGACCGGGTCAGCGGTGAAGGCCCTCCCATAGACTGGGTCAGCGGTGAAGACCCTCCCGTAGACTGAGTCAGCGGTGAAGACCCTCCCGTACACTGGGTCAGCGGAGAAGGCCCTCCTGTTGACTTGGTCAGTGGTGAAGACCCTCCCGTAGACAGGGTCAGTGGTGAAGACCCTCCCGTAGACAGGGTCAGTGGTGAAGACCCTCCCGTAGACAGGGTCAGTGGTGAAGACCCTCCCGTAGACAGGGTCAGTGGTGAAGACCCTCCCGTAGACAGGGTCAGTGGTGAAGACCCTCCCGTAGTCAGGGTCAGTGGTGAAGACCCTCCCATAGACTGGGTCCTTTAAATTTGTGGTTGGTCAAAGAACCCTCGGCAACCTCCGGAGAAACCTTAAAGATTCCAGTAAAGACGGGTCTAAGACATCGGAGAGATCGGCAGAGATTCACCCTCGAATTTCCGCCAAGATTTTCCATTCGGAATTTGGCGTGACAAAGTTCAACGTTTTGTGCAAAGTTCATAAATCGCTTTTACTGACTGTGAAACTATTTCCCTCCTATGATGGCACCACAAACATGTCACAAACAAGGCAGGACCAGAAAAACAGGTCCCTCCATAAAACACCGCAATTGCACCTCAACGGAAAAGCTTGTAGAATGAACCCAAGGACTGGAGACCATAAACACGCCGAGGTGAGGAAGACGTCTTGTCCTGGTCATGTGCCGGCCCGGCGTCACCTCAGAGTTATTACCCAATAAACAATTCTTACTGGGATAGGCAACCAAAAAGTCATCTTTCAATTACCGGTGAAGACTATTGGGCCGGTCACCCTCCGACCTCCTATTCATGTCGATGAGAAACCCCCCCATAATATTCAACAATTTCGCACCAAAAATAGGCATGACGTGACCAGAGACTGAAGACATGGGCGTCTGCAGGTAGGGGCAAGGGGGGGCAAGCGCCCCACCCCTGGAATTAGAGATCAGCAAGGTGGCCACCATAGGCGTGTGCATTGGTTGTACACGCCTGAAATCTGCACCCTGTACATAGCACATGCCTAGAATAAAGTCTACCGTTTCACCTTAAAAAATAAATACTTGCGAGTCGCAGCTAAGCCCCTCCCCTTTATGACATTGTCGAAAGGGGCGGGGCATGGGTGACCTTAAAATGATGTCCCTCCTGAAAAAAGTTTGGCGGACACCCATGAGTGCAGACCTACTAAAAGGGAGCGTCAGAGACTCTAGACCTACTACAGGAGATGGCCAGAGACTGCAGACCTATGACAGGAGATGGTCAGAGACTGCAGACATAGTACAGGAGATGGTCAGAGACTGCAGACATAGTACAGGAAATGATCAGAGACTGCAGACATAGTACAGGAGATGGTCAGAGACTGCAGACATAGTACAGGAGATGATCAGAGACTGCAGACCTAGTACAGGAGATGGACAGAGACTGCAGACCTATAACAGGAGATGATCAGAGACTGCAGACGTACTACAGGAGATGGGGAGATGGTCAGAGACTGCAGATCTACTACAGCAGGAGATGGTCAGAGACTGTAGACATGGTACAGGAGATGATCAGAGACTGCAGACCTGCAACAGGAGATGGTCAGAGACTGCAGACATAGTACAGGAGATGATCAGACACTGCAGAACTGCAACAGGAGATGATCAGAGACTGCAGACCTATAACAGGAGATGGTCAGAGACTGCAGACATGGTACAGGAGATGGACGATGGTCAGAGACTGCAGAACTGCAACAGGAGATGGTCAGAGACTGCAGACATAGTACAGGAGATGATCAGAGACTGCAGACATAGTACAGGAGATGAACAGAGACTGTAGACCTGCAACAGGAGATGGTCAGAGACTGCAGACCTATAACAGGAGATGATCAGAGACTGCAGGCCTATAACAGGAGATGGACAGACACTGCAGACATGGTACAGGAGATGGTCAGAGACTGCAGACCTATAACAGGAGATGGTCAGAGACTGCAGACATGGTACAGGAGATGGTCAGAGACTGCAGACCTATAACAGGAGATGGTCAGAGACTGCAGACCTATAACAGGAGATGGTCAGAGACTGCAGACATAATACAGGAGATGGTCAGAGACTGCAGACCTATAACAGGAGATGGTCAGAGACTGCAGACATAATACATGAGATGGTCAGAGACTGCAGACCTATAACAGGGGATGGTCTCTCTCCTAACCTTGTAACCCCCGGAGAAGCCCTTCAAATAGTTTTCAGATCTCGGGAACCCCGGCAACAAATGAGAATACCTGTAGCTCACGGCCTTTATAGGGATCACCCCGTACTCTGGTGGTCAGTGGAGAACAGATTTGTAGCCCCAGTGGTCAGCACAGGTTGGGGGTCATTCTATCACCACTCCAGGAACCCCAAGCAACCTCAGAAGGGACCCTGCTGGAGACAGACTGAATTACTAAAAGCTGGTCCGTCATTGGTCTGAGCACCCA
Organism: Rana kukunoris; assembly: GCA_029574335.1. Taxonomy (NCBI): domain Eukaryota; kingdom Metazoa; phylum Chordata; class Amphibia; order Anura; family Ranidae; genus Rana; species Rana kukunoris. Next base: position 1,445,216 of record CM056059.1, on the reverse strand, counting down.
GGCCACAATCTACAGGGGCCCCAAGAGCCAGGCAATAGGTGCTAGAGGGCCACAGGTTGGGCACCCAGGGTCTACTGTGTATGGGAGGACCTGGAGGGGGATGGGTACCCTTAGAATACCCAAAGAGAGGTAGAAGTGGATAAAATGGACCTTGGGTTGCGGTGTGAAATAACTGGAGAGAAGGGCGTGTCTTCTATTTAACACGGCATCTGGTCAGCAGTCTCTAGCAGTCTCCTGTAATCTGGTCAGCCGTCTCTAGCAGTCTCCTGTAATCTGGCAGCAGTCTCTAGCAGTCTCCTGTAATTTGGCAGCAGTCTCTAGCAGTCTCCTGTAATTTGGCAGCAGTCTCTAGCAGTCTCCTGTAATTTGGCAGCAGTCTCTAGCAGTCTCCTGTAATTTGGCAGCAGTCTCTAGCAGTCTCCTGTAATCTGGTCAGCCGTCTCTAGCAGTCTCCTGTAATCTGGTCAGCAGTCTCTAGCAGTCTCCTGTAATTTGGCAGCAGTCTCTAGCAGTCTCCTGTAATTTGGCAGCAGTCTCTAGCAGTCTCCTGTAATCTGGTCAGCAGTCTCTAGCAGTCTCCTGTAATTTGGCAGCAGTCTCTAGCAGTCTCCTGCAATTTGGCAGCAGTCTCCTGTAATTTGGCAGCAGTCTCTAGCAGTCTCCTGTAATCTGGTACCATTTTTTTTTTTGCAGAAATGAAGAAGGTTCAGGAAAATGACATGTACTTTATTATTGGATTCCAGAGTGCAGAACAGACAGTCTTTATTTCATACGGAGAGGTTCCCCCGGGTTCCTCACGCTCGTCCATACATCTATATTATGACAAGAGACTGCGGACCGACATGATGGAACCTTCCTACAGCTGGAGGGGATTCCTCACCGGCATTATCTTGCCAACCAATCCCGGCCCCTGCGTATTGTAATATGGAGACCGGCACATCCATTGCCAGCCAGCCTGGCATCCCTGATTGTAAGAGGGAGTTCTGATGGGCACTCCTGGAAGCTGTATCTGTAAGCAGATACAAGGAGGGTACTTTGCTGGGCACTTCTGGATGTAAGTGGGACACTGCTGGACACTCTTGGATTCAATGAAAGGGGGGCTCCGTGGGGCACTAATGGGTGTGAAGGGGGGGGTGGACCTTGCTGGGCACTAACGGGTGTAAAGGCGGGGGGGGGGGTGGACCCCACTGGGCACTCCTGGGTGTAAAGGGGGGGTGGACACTGTTGGACATTCCTGGATTCAATGCAAGGGGGGCTCTGTGGGGCACCAACGAGTGTAAAGAGGAGGTGAACCCCGCTGGGCACTCCTGGGTGTAAGGGGGGGGGGTGGAACCCGATGGGCACTCCTGGGTGTAAGGGGGGATGAAAACCCGCTGGGCACTCCTGGGTGTAAGGGAGGTGGAACCCGATGGGCTCTCCTGGAGGTAAGGGGGGGTGGACCACGCTGGGCACTCCTGGATGTAAGTGGGGTGGACCCCGCTGGGCACTCCTGGATGTAAGGGGGGTGGACCCCGCTGGGCACTCCTGGATGCAAGGGGTGGTGGGACCCCACTAGCCACTCCTGGGTATAAAGGGGGGTGGACACTGCTGGGCACTCCTGGGTGTAAGGGGGGGATGGAATCCGCTGAGCACTGCTGGATGTAAGAGGGGTGGACCACGCTGGGCACTCCTGGATGTAAGGGGGGTGGACCCCGCTGGGCACTCCTGGATGCAAGGGGTGGTGGGACCCCACTAGCCACTCCTGGGTATAAAGGGGGGTGGACACTGCTGGGCATTTCTGGATTCAATGCAAGGGGGGCTCTGTGGGGCACCAACGAGTGTAAAGAGGAGGTGAACCCCGCTGGGCACTCCTGGGTGTAAGGGGGGGGGGGTGGAACCCGATGGGCACTCCTGGGTGTAAGGGGGGATGAAAACCCGCTGGGCACTCCTGGGTGTAAGGGAGGTGGAAACCGCTGGGCACTCCTGGGTGTAAGTGGGGGGTGGACCCTGCTGGGCACTCCTGGATGTATAGGGGGGTTGGACCCCGCTGGGCACTCCTGGATGTAAGGGGGGTGGAACCCTGCTGGGCACTCCTGGATTTTATGGGGGTGGTTGGACTCCACTGGGCACTCCTGGATGTAAAGGGGGAGACCCCGCTGGGCACTCCTGGATGTAAGGGGGGTGGACCCCACTGGGCACTACTGGGTGTAAGGGGGGGATGGAATCCGCTGAGCACTCCTGGATGTAAGAGGGGTGGACCACGCTGGGCACTCCTGGATGTAAGGGGGGTGGACACCGCTGGGCACTCCTGGATGTAAGGGGGTTGGACCCCGCTGGGCACTCCTGGATGCAAGGGGTGGGGGGACCCCGCTGGGCACTCCTGGATGTAAGGGGAGGTGGACCCCACTGGGCATTCCTGGGTGTAAGGGGGGGATGGAATCCGCTGAGCATTCCTGGATGTAAGGGGGGTGGACCACGCTGGGCACTCCTGGATGTAAGGGGGGTGGACCACGCTGGGCACTCCTGGATGTAAGGGGGGTGGACCCCGCTGGGCACTCCTGGATGTAAGGGGGGTGGACCCCACTGGGCACTCCTGGGTGTAAGGGGGGGATGGAATCCGCTGAGCACTGCTGGATGTAAGAGGGGTGGACCCCGCTGGGCACTCCTGGATGTAAGGGGGGTGGACCCCGCTGGGCACTCCTGGATGCAAGGGGTGGGGGGACCCCACTAGCCACTCCTGGGTATAAAGGGGGGTGGACACTGCTGGGCATTTCTGGATTCAATACAAGGGGGGCTCTGTGGGGCACCAACGGGTGTAAAGGGGAGGTGGACTCCGCTGGGCACTCCTGTGTGTAAGGGGGGGTGGAACCCGATGGGCACTCCTGGGTGTAAGGGGGGGATGAAAACCCGCTGGGCACTCCTGGGTGTAAGGGGGTGGGGTGGAACCCGATGGGCTCTCCTGCGTGTAAGGGGGATGAGAACCCGCTGGGCACTCCTGTATGTAAGGGGGTGAACCCTACTGGGCACTCCTGGATGTAAGGGGGGTGGACCCCGCTGGGCACTCCTGGATGTAAGGGGGGTGGACCCCGCTGGGCACTCCTGGATGTAAGGGGGGTGGACCCCGCTGGGCACTTCTGGATGTAAGGGGGGTGGACCCCACTGGGCACTCCTGGATGTGAGGGGGGTGGACCCCGCTGGGCACTCCTGGGTGTAAGGGGGGGATGGAATCCGCTGGGCACTCCTGAATGTAAGGGGGGTGGACCCCGCTGGGCACTCCTGGGTGTAAGGGGGGGGGATGGAATCCGCTGGGCATTCCTGGATGTAAGATGTGGGGGGACCCCGCTGGGCACTCCTAGGTGTAAGGGGGGGACTGGGGGAGGACCCCACAGGGGATTGTTGGGGGGGGGTGACTATGGTGGGCATATATTGATGAAAAATGTAACCCCACTGGGCATTCCTGATTGTGTGAGGGGGGTCTATAAATGGGGGGGGGGGCTCTGCTGGGCACACCTGATTGTTGGGGGGAGGGGGGAAACTATGCTAGGCAACTGATATTTTGGACCGCTGATATTTTATAACACACAAAGTATAGAAGGTAAGTGGCCCTCGTACGGAGGCTTCATACACACTATAAGCAAAAACAAGACATAAATGCCAGAAAAACGCTCATAATTAGCATTTATTGGCGTTTCCTATATTGGGACTCCTCCCCCTTTTTATTTTCTGCGCAGTTCCTCTTAAAGAAAAAAAAAAAAGAAAAATGTGCAGAAATATAAACTATACAAAGAAATAACAACATGGAACAGCAAGTAATAAAATCATCTCCATTATAATACATTTCTATACATTGTAAATTACAGGCAGGGAGGTGAGAATTGGGAATTGGCCGACATAGTAAACCGTCTTTGCTGCAGCAGACGGTGGCAGCGAGTGTTAAAATCCATCCTCCCTTCCCCCCCATTGGCATTTTTTCAAACAAAAACTCCACTTTGCAGCAATCATCAAGCCTCTCCGTGAGAAGATCTCTTTTTGTTTACGGCAATCCAAGCGTTCGATCGATCGCCGGATGTCTTGCCGGCACGTTTAGCAGTTTCATTTTTTTTTTTCCTCTTGACGACAAATCGCCTCGTTTACTTCTCCGGCTAATGAGGCGCGCGAAATGCCAGCGACCTATAAAGATTTTGCATACAGGGAAGTCCCCCAGTCCTCCCCCCCCCCCTCTTTTTTTTCCGGCGCCTCTTAATTTGCGTTCGTCCAGCTCGGGATTAATAACAGGTCCCTCCGTACGCACCAACGACTCGACTCAATATTACATTCCGAGCCGTTCGGAGAACCCGTGTTTACCGCGAACGACGCCCCGTTCCGCGTCATTAGACAAATCGCCGTTATTGACGTTTTTTTTTTTTTAAGTGCGTTTTAAATGTTTGAGGAAACGACGAAAGGCTTTGAAGTGTCTCCGGTAATCAAAACACGCAACAGAGTTTGTTGCGACAACAACGCCATCATTGGCCGATTCGTCATGGTAGACTGACCCTTAGTCCCCATTATTTTTCCTGTGTTGAAACCCCCCCTCTCCCCCCCTCCCCCCCGTTCAGCTTTGGGCCCCTTCCACCTTCACAGTTCACTAATGAGGTCTCCTCCTTCAACGTCAACCCGTTGTGTTGAATTTAAATTAAAAGGTCTATGGTATTCCTTACCTTAGTGTGCAGGGCCGTCTTTAAGGCGGGGCAAAAGGGGAAGCTGCCCTGGGCCCTGTTATTGTTGTGGGGCCCAAAGCAGCTGCCTCGTACTTGCCTACTATGCCGGGTTTAAATTCCCTTGAAGTTTTAGTCCTGTGCTGCGTCCTGCAATCTCAGTGTGAAGTGCTGCTACTAATGCTACCCAGATCTGCCCTATTGTTGTGTACAGGTGACTCACCTGCAGACCCTGTGTTTACATGTAGATAACCGCCATTCATATGTAAATAACGGGGGCATTCATATGTACATGCTGAGGCCGGCAGCATTCATATGTAAATAGCGGCGGCATTCATATGTATATCACGCCCTTCTGCGGTAAAGAGATGATGTGCTGTCACCTCTAGCAACCCATCAGTGAGCAGTATTACTGTACAGTAATCTCTAGCAGCCAATCAACAAAAATAAATCATGTTCTGTAACCTCTAGCAACTAATCAGTGAGCCGCAATGTTTGTTGTAACCTCTAGCAACCAGTCAGTGAGCAGTATTACTGTACAGTAACCTCTAGCAACCAATCAAAAATAAATCATGTGCTGTAACCTCTAGCAACTAATCAGTGAGCCGCAACCAGTCAGTAAGTGGTAATGATAAGCTGTAAGCTCTAGCAACTAATCAGTGAGCCGTAATGTGTGCTGTAACCTCTAGCAACGAATCAGTGAACAGTATTACTGTACAGTAACGTCTAGCAACCAATCAATAAATGATGTGATGTAACCTCTAGCAACTAATCAGTGAGCCGCAATGTGTGCTGTAACCTCTAGCAACCAGTCAGTAAGTGGTAATGATATGCTGTAACCTCTGGCAACCAATCAAGAAAAATAATGTGCTGCAACCTCAAGCAACTAATCAATGAGCAGTATTACTGTACAGTAATCTCTAGCAACCAATCAACAAAAATAAATCATGTGCTCTAACTTCTAGCAACTAATCAGTGAGCCGCAATGTGTGCTGTAACCTTTAGCAACCAATCAGTGAACAGTATTACTGTACAGTAACCTCTAGCAACCAACCAACAAAAATAAATCATGTGCTGTAACTTCTAGCAACTAATCAGTGAGCCGTAATGTGTTCTGTAACCTCTAGCAACAAGTGAGTAGTATTCCTGTACAGTGATCTCTAGCAACCATTAAACAAAAATAAATCTTGTGCTGTAACCTATAGCAACTAATAAGTGAGCCACAATGTGTGCAGTAACCTCTAGCAACCAGTCAGTAAGTGGTAATGATATTCTGTAACCTCTGGCGACCAATCAACAAAACTAAATCATGTGCTGTAACCTCTAGCAACTAATCAGTGAGCCGAAATGTGTGCTGTAACCTCTAGCAACCAGTCAGTAAGTGGTAATGATATTCTGTAACCTCTGGCGACCAATCAACAAAACTAAATCATGTGCTGTAACCTCTAGCAACTAATCAGTGAGCCGAAATGTGTGCTGTAACCTCTAGCAACCAGTCAGTAAGTGGTAATGATATGCTGTAACCTCTGGCAACCAATCACAACCACTGCCTGATCTGATACAGTAAACTGATTTTAAGTCTAGTTGATATTTATTGTATGTCTCAGAGCAGGCGGAGAGTAAAATTGCATGGGGGGGCCCAAGAAATGTTTTGTCCAGGGTCCAATCAACATTAAAGACGGCCCCGATTGTGTGTGGGGAGGCTTGACTTTCGGTAAAGAGTCACCACCGTCTCCCGGTCCATGTTAACACTTTTGGTAGATGGCAAAAAGCCAATGAGCACGCTCTTTAATTGCCCAAATAGGACGATTAGGGACGTCCCCCGAGGGTTCCACCTTCACGTTGCTGGGCTAGTCTATCGCCGTCTCCTTCAACGTCGGCCCGTTGGGTTGGGTTTGGTCCTTGGGTAGACTTTCAGGAAGGATTGTGATGGTGGAAATTGAAGGTCCGTGATATTCCTTACTATTGGTGAGGGGAAAGCTTGACTTTCGGTAAAGAGGCACCACCGTCTCCTGGTCCACGTAAGCCCGATTGGCCGACGGCAAAAAGCCAACGACCACGCCCTTTATTTGCCTAAACACCACCATCAGGGACTTGCGAAATTCCTTCCTCATCAGGCAGTAGATGACGGGGTTCAGGCAGCTGTTGCTGTGGGCGAGGCACACCGTAATGGGGTAGACGTAGGTATGGAAGTAATAGTAGGCGTCGCTCCATTGGACCACCTCAAACTTCATGAGGATGCCCCATAAAACGCCGGCGTGGTTGGGGAACCAGCAGACAAAGAAGACTATAATAACCATCTGGACGGAGTTGGTGATCTTGCTCTGCCGGTGCTGGTTGTTGGCGTTCACCCGGTGTTGCCTCAAAAAGTTTAGAAGCATGATGTAGGACGTAGATATGACCACAAGGGGTATGACAAACGCGATGGCAATCCTTTGGATGTGGTAGATGGCCAACCACTTTTTTTCTGGGAACTTCAACAGGCAGAGTTGGTCCCCCAGGACCTCTTTGGTGCTGGCAAATATAATGGTGGGTATGGTGGCCACAAGGGCTAAAAGCCACAGAGTGAAGCTGATCCACTTGGCTACCGCGGTGGACACGGTACACTTGAGGCTCAGTGCCGAAGCCACCAACCAGTACCTCGTCGCGGCCATGGCCGTCAGGAGGAACACATTGTAGTATACACTCAGCACGGTCATGGTGAGGACAATTTTGCACATGGGGTGTCCAAACAGCCAGCTGAAGTCCATGATGGCGTCCACAGCCCAGAAGGGCAAGGTGAAGGCAAACTGGAAGTCGCTTAGCGCCAGGCAGAAGACGAAAATATCGATGGCGGTGAGGCCGGCGGCTCTCTTTATCTTTATCAGGTACATGACAAAGAAGTTGCCCAGGAGCCCCACCGTGCAGACCAAGGAATAGATGACGGCAATAAGGATTTGGAAACTCACCAGTCCATAGGTCGGGATGGCGGCGTCGTAGTCCACGCTGTCTGTGGCGTCGTATTGCGTGGCGTTCCAAGCTGCCGACGAGTTGAGATCCATGTCTGGCAGGTGTTTATGGAATGCACTCAAGTCTGGGAATATTGGCAACTTATTTCGGGACTGTTTTTATCCCTGATCTCAGTTGAGGGTTATCTTCTCTCCAGATAGTCCATTGGGTGTCCACCAGATGTAGAGGTTCCAACGCGGCAACTTTTCAGGAGGACTGTGTTCTTCCCCGATCTTAGTTGAGGGTCATCTCCAGATGGTCCATTGGGTGTCCACCAGATCTTTAGGTTCCAACACGGCAACTTTTCAGGTGGACTATGCTCTTCCCCGAACTTAGTTGAGGGTCATCTCCAGATGGTCCATTGGGTGTCCACCAGATCTTTAGGTTCCAACACGGCAACTTTTCAGGTGGACTATGCTCTTCCCCGAACTTAGTTGAGGGTCATCTCCAGATAGTCCATTAGGTGTCCACCAGATGTAGAGGTTCCAACGCGGCAACTTTTCAGGAGGACTGTGCTCTTCCCCGAACTTAGTTGAGGGTCATCTCCAGATGGTCCATTGGGTGTCCACCAGATGTAGAGGTTCCAACGCGGCAACTTTTCAGGAGGACTGTGCTCTTCCCCGAACTTAGTTGAGGGTCATCTCCAGATGGTCCATTGGGTGTCCACCAGATGTAGAGGTTCCAACGCGGCAACTTTTCAGGAGGACTGTGCTCTTCCCCGAACTTAGTTGAGGGTCATCTCCAGATGGTCCATTGGGTGTCCACCAGATGTAGAGGTTCCAACGCGGCAACTTTTCAGGAGGACTGTGCTCTTCCCCGAACTTAGTTGAGGGTCATCTCCAGATGGTCCATTGGGTGTCCACCAGATGTAGAGGTTCCAACACGGCAACTTTTCGGGTGGACTGTGCTCTTCCCCGATCTCAGTTGTGGCTCATCTCTAGATAGTCCATTAGGTGTCCACCACATGTAGAGGTTCCAACACGGCAACTTTTCAGGAGGACTATGCTCTTCCCCGAACTTAGTTGATGGTCATCTCCAGATGGTCCATTGGGTGTCCACCACATGTAGAGGTTCCAACACGGCAACTTTTCAGGAGGACTGGGCTCTTCCCTGATCTCTGTTGAGGGTTATCTTCTCCAGATGGTCCATTGGGTGTCCACCAGATGTAGAGGTTCCATGAGCCCAATGGGTTTAGGTGATTTTCCAGTCCCAGGTTCCTCCCTTAAGCCAGGAGGACCCTCTGAAGGCTAATCTGGATGAGGATCTCGATTCAGCGTGCTCTCGTCTCGGAGAGACTCGTCCGTGTCAGCCTCACCCTGTTCTTGGAATGACACTATACTGGACTGGTTTTCAGAGCTGAGCGATCGCTCAGTGTGACAGTCCCTGAGCACTCCTCCCGCCGAGTATATCAACAAGTGGTGGGGGGGCTCCTCGCTCTCTCGTAGGCTGGACTTCCACCAAACCCTTCGTATGGCCAGATATGACAACTCCACATTTATATATCGTAGAAGAGCAAACACCAGACCAGAGAGACGAGGAGGACGGGGCAAAGTGCTGATCACACAGTCCCGGGGAACAAATATTACATTTTTATGGCCCGTGTTATAAAATCCTGTGTACAAAACATCGGCATGAGCAACATCGGCCCCGCGGCGCCCCGGAGGTAGAGTGTCACCCAACCGACCGAGACCGATCTACAACCCATAAAACAAGGACATTCTATTAACTGGTAGGAGGTTAATGAGACGGAGCGATGTTCTGCAGATCTCTAGAGGGGTCAGTGATGGAATAATCTGCAGAATATATCAGGAGGGGGAGGGGAGGGAGCGATGTTCTGCAGATCTCTAGAGGCGTGAGTGATGGAATAATCTGCAGAATATATCAGGAGGGGGAGGGGAGGGAGCGATGTTCTGCAGATCTCTAGAGGCGTGAGTGATGGAATAATCTGCAGAATATATCAGGAGGGGGAGGGGAGGGAGCGATGTTCTGCAGATCTCTAGAGGGGTCAGTGATGGAATAATCTGCAGAATATATCAGGAGGGGGAGGGGAGGGAGCGATGTTCTGCAGATCTCTAGAGGGGTCAGTGATGGGATAATCTGCAGAATATATCAGGAGGGGGAGGGGAGGGAGCGATGTTCTGCAGATCTCTAGAGGCGTGAGTGGTGGAATAATCTGCAGACTATACAGTACAACATGCTGGGAGTTGTAGTTCCACACACTTGTTTTCTTCCCCTCCTATAGAGAAGCGCTGACCCCCCTATGGATTGGCGCGGTGGCTCTACGCCGTATTGGTGGAGGGGGACGAAACGCGCTGTGCGGAGTCTCACCAATCAGAGCTCCTGGTGATGGACCTTCTATATATAGCTCATGGTATACAGGGGGGGGGGGGGGGTATGGATGTGACAAATCCTAATTGGTGACAATGGATCTCACGGTGAAGCCGGGCTCAGCGGCGGTAATATTGGTGGCTCAGCAGGTAGGGAACATGTGTGAGTCACAGGCCAAGAGATTAACCCCCACAGTGCTAGGAGACTACACCCCCACCCCTTACAAAGGGCACAGCGGGTGTACAGACCCGGGAACTCAGCACAGGGATGGTGGGAACCCCTCATAATGGGCACAGCGAGTGTACAGACCCGGGAACTCAGCACAGGGATGGTGGGAACCCCTCATAATGGGCACAGCGGATGTACAGACCCGGGAACTCAGCACAGGGATGGTGGGAACCCCTCATAGTGGGCACAGCGGATGTACAGACCCGGGAACTCGGCACAGGGATGGTGGGGACCCCTCATAATGGGCACAGCGGATGTACAGTCCCGGGAACTCAGCACAGGGATGGTGGGAACCCCTCATAATGGGCACAGCGGATGTACAGTCCCGGGAACTCAGCACAGGGATGGTGGGAACCCCTCATAATGGGCACAGCGGGTGTACAGACCCGGGAACTCAGCACAGGGATGGTGGGAACCCCTTATAATGGGGCACAGCGGGTGTACAGACCCAGGAACTCAGCACAGGGATGGTGGGAACCCCTCATAATGGGCACAGCGGGTGTACAGACCCGGGAACTCAGCACAGGGATGGTGGGAACCCCTCATAATGGGCACAGCGGGTGTACAGACCCGGGAACTCAGCACAGGGATGGTGGGAACCCCTCATAATGGGCACAGCGGGTGTACAGACTCGGGAACTCAGCACAGGGATGGTGGGAACCCCTCATAATGGGCACAGCGGGTGTACAGACCCAGGAACTCAGCACAGGGATGGTGGGAACCCCTCATAATGGGCACAACAGGTGTACAGACCCGGGAACTCAGCACAGGGATGGTGGGAACCCCTCATAATGGGCACAGCAGGTGTACAGACCCGGGAACTCAGCACAGGGATGGTGGGAACCCCTCATAATGGGCACAGCGGGTGTTCCGCAGCTTAACCCTCCCGGAGAGACGTTCCTCCTCTATTGTCTCCACTGATAACAATGTCAGAACTGTGTGAGAAGCCACAGATGGAAGCTGCTCTTCCCCACATGGGTGCCGCAGAGCCAGACCTACCCAGATAACCCTATAGAAAAGGTAATCACATTAAGGTCCCGGACGTCTGCCCTGTGGCGTCATCTCGCCAGAACCTCAGACAGCCCCGCCCCCTTTTACAGGCGAGACAGCGGCGCGCTCATCCCTGCCAATATCTGGTTAATTAATTCTCCGTCAGCCAATTAAATCGTCATTTACTCTTCGAGGGCAAAAGACCAACAAACAAAAAACAACTCCATTTAAAGGGGGCGCATCAAAATTTCAATGTCTTGCTCCATTTAAAGGGGAAGTATCGTTGTTTCAATATCTCACTCCATCCGAGATAGGTGGGGGGGGGCAGTGGCCCCCTTTTTGTATCGTTTCAAGGTCTGACGCCATTTAAAGGGGTCATATTTTTAATTCTTACTTTATTTAAAGGCGATGTATCATTATTTAATGTCTTACGCCATTTAAAGGGGACATATCATTTTTAATTCTTACTCCACTTAAAGGGGACGTATCCTCATTTTAAAGTCTAATGCTGCGTACACACAATTGGAAATTCCGCCAAGAAATGTTCGATGTGAGCTTTCGATCGGAAATTCCGACCGTGCGTAGGCTCCATGGAGGAAAAATTCCGATCGTCTGTATGCAATTTTCGATTGCATCAAAAAACCGGGCATGCTCGGAAATCAAGTCGGCGCATTGCTCGGAGTCGGGAATCAAGTCGGCGCATGCTCGGAGTCGGGAATCAAGTCGGCGCACGCTCGGAGTCGGAATCAAGTCGGCGCATGCTCGGAGTCGGAATCAAGTCGGCGCATTGCTCGGAGTCGGGAATCAAGTCGGCGCATGCTCGGAGTCGGAATCAAGTCGGCGCATGCTCGGAGTCGGAATCAAGTCGGCGCATGCTCGGAGTCGGGAATCAAGTCGGCGCATGCTCGGAGTCGGGAATCAAGTCGGCGCACGCTCGGAGTCGGAATCAAGTCGGCGCATGCTCGGAGTCGGAATCAAGTCGGCGCATGCTCGGAGTCGGAATCAAGTCGGCGCATGCTCGGAGTCGGGAATCAAGTCGGCGCACGTTCGGAAGCATTGAACTTCATATTTCTCGGCTCGTCGTAGTGTTGTAGGTCACCGCGTTCTTGACAGGTCGGAATTCGGTGCAACCGTGTGTACGCAACACAAGTTTGAGCCAAGATTCCGCCGGAAAAAAAATCCACGTTTTTTTTGTCGGATTTTCCGATCGTGTGTACAGGGCGTTACTCCATTTAAAGGGGACACGTCATCATTTCAGTGTCTGACTCCATTTAAAGGGGATGTATCATTATTCAATGTCTTACCCCATTTAAAGGGGACATGTCATTTTTTCAATGCCTTACTCCATTTAAAGGGGACACGTCATCATTTCAGTGTCTGACTCCACTTAAAGTGGACGTATTATTATTCAAGGTCTTAATCTTTTTAAAGGGGACGTATAATTTCAATGTCTTATTCAATTTAAAGGGGACATATTTTAAATCCCTACTCCATTTAAAGGGGACACATCATTTCAATGTATTACTCCACTTAAAGGGGACACGTCGTCATTTCAATGATTCACTCAATTTAAAGGGGACATATTTTAAATTCTTACTCTATTTAAAGGGGATGTATCATCATTTCAATGTCCCACTCCATTTAAAGGGGACATATATTTCTTAATGTCTTACCCCATTTAAAGGGAACATATCATTTTAAAGTGTTACTCCACTTAAAGAGGATGTATTATTATTCAATGTCTTACCCCATTTAAAGGGGACGTATCATCATTTTAATTTCTTAATTAGGATATGTCCCCTATCATAATTTCAATGGCTTATTCAATTTAAAGGGGACATATTTTTAAATTCTTACTCCATTTAAAGGGAAAGTATAACTGTTTCAATGTCGTTCTCCATTTAAAGGGGATGTATCATTTTTCAAGGTCTTAATCAATTTAAAGGGGACATGTTATTTTTTCAAGGTCTTACTCCATTTATAGGGGACGTATCATCATCCCAATATCCTACTAGATTTAAAGGGGACACATCATCATTTCAATGTCTCACTCCATTTAAAGGGGACACATCATCATTTCAATGTCTTACTCCACTTAAAGGGGACACATCATTATTCAAGGTCTTAATCTATTTAAAGGGGAAATATTATTTTTTCTATGTCTTACCCCATTTAAAGGGGATGTATCATTATTCAATGCCTTACTCCATTTAAAGTGAACTCATCATCATTTCAATATTTTACCCCATTTAGAGGGGATGTATCATTTCACTGTCTTACTCCATTTAAAGGGGACACATCATTTCAATGTCTTACTCCATTTAAAGGGGACACATCATTTCAATGTATTATTCCACTTAAAGGGGACACGTCGTCATTTCAATGTCTCACTCCACTTAAAGGGGACATATCGTTTCTTAATGTCTTACCCCATTTAAAGGGGACATGTCAACATTTTAAAGTGTTACTCCACTTAAAGAGGACGTATTATTATTCAATGTCTTACCCCATTTAAAAGGAACGTTTCATCATTTTAATTTCTTAATTAGGATATGTCCCCTATCATAATTTCAATGGCTTATTCAATTTAAAGGGGACATATTTTTAAATTCTTACTCCATTTAAAGGGAAAGTATAACTGTTTCAATGTCGTTCTCCATTTAAAGGGGACGTATCATTTTTCAAGGTCTTAATCAATTTAAAGGGGACATGTTATTTTTTCAAGGTCTTACTCCATTTATAGGGGACGTATCATCATCCCAATATCCTACTAGATTTAAAGGGGACACATCATCATTTCAATGTCTTACTCCACTTAAAGGGGACACATCATTATTCAAGGTCTTTATCTATTTAAAGGGGAAATATTATTTTTTCTATGTCTTACCCCATTTAAAGGGGACATGTCATTTTTTCAATGCCTTACTCCATTTAAAGGGGACTCATCATCATTTCAATATGTTACCCCATTTAAAGGGGACGTATTATTTCACTGGCTTACTCCATTTAAAGAGGCTGTGTCATAATTTTAATATCTTAATTCATTTAAAGGGGACACGTCATCATTCTCATTTCGATGCCTTATCTTTTTTAATGCCTTACTCCATTTAAAGTGGACATGTCATCAATTCAATGCCTCATTCTACTTAAAGGGGACATGTCATCATTTGAATGTCTTGCGCCATTTAAAGGGGACATATCGTTATTCAAAGTCTTACTCCATTTAAAGGGGGCACGTCATAATTTCTGCCAATATCCGGTTAATTAATTCTCCGTCAGCCAATTAAATCGTTATTTACTCTTCAAGGGCAAAAGACAAAACAAACAAAAAAACAACTACATTTAAAGGGGAAGTGTCGTTGTTTCAATATCTCACTCCATCCGAGATAGGTGGGGGGGGGGGGGCAGTGGTCCCCTTTGTGTATCATTTCAAGGTCTAACCCCATTTAAAGGGGACACATCATCAATGTCTTACTCCATTTAAAGGGGGGCGTATCATTTTTTTAGTGTCTTACTCCATTTAAAGGGGACACGTCATCATTTCAATGTCGGTCTCCACTTAAAGGGGATGTATCTTTTTTAATGCCTTACTCCATTTAAAGGAGACATGTCATCAATTCAATGCCTCATTCTACCTAAAGGGGACGCGTCATCATTTCAATGTCTCTCTCCATTTAAAGGGGACACATCATCAATGTCTCTCTCCATTTAAAGGGGACACATCATCAATGTCTTACTCCATTTAAAGGGGACATATCATTTTTTAGTGTCTTACAACATTTAAAGGGGACACGCCATCATTTCAATGTCAGACTCCACTTAAAGGGGACATATCATTTTTTCAATGTCTTACACCATTTAAAGGGGAGATATCCTCATTTTAATGTCTTACTCCACTTAAAGGGGATGTATCTGTTTTAATGCCTTACTCCATTTAAAGTGGACATGTCATCAATTCAATGCCTCATTCTACTTAAAGGGGACACGTCATCATTTTAATGTCTTGCTCCATTTAAAGGGGACATATCGCTATTCAAAGTCTTACTCCATTTAAAGGGGACACGTCATCATTTCAATGTCTTACCTCATTTAAAGGGGACACGTCATCATTTCAATGTCTTACCTCATTTAAAGGGGACGTATAATTTTTAATGCCTTACTCCACTTAAAGGGGACATATTATTTCAATGTTGTTCTCCATTTAAAGGGGACACATCATAATTTTAATTTCTTACTCAATTTAAAGGGGACATATTTTAAATTCTTACTCCATGTAAAGGGGCTGTGTCATCATTTCAATATCTTAATTCATTTAAAAGGGGCCGCATCATCATCATCACTTCAGTGCCTTAATCTACTTAAAGGGGACGTATCATCATTGCATTCTTTTACTCCATTTAAAGGGGACCCGTCATCAATTCATTGTCCTTCAGATAAACATGTAAAGCTCAGTATCTGTAATCTCATTAATGATTAAAAACATTTCTTTCTATAATTTATAGTCATTTACCTTTATGAGGGGGGCGGCCATTTTTCCTCATGACATATTTCCTCATTCCTGCTTTTCAAGGATCGGGTTTTATTGCCCCTTCAGAATGGAAGTCTATGGAGTCGGGCAGAATAATAAAAACAGCCGTAGGGGGCAGCACAACGAGGACGACGTCCAATCAGTCCCATTGGAAGACGATCCGAGGCGGGCGATAAATTCCAGGGGGATCGATGAAATAAATCAATCATCACGAGGTCTTCTGTCCCGGAGATACAGAACAGATCTGTACCGGGAAAGGTGAAGAGGTGACCGGCGATGACCGCCACAGACGTAATGAGATCAGCGCTGCGCTCCATTATCTGCTGATCGGATTATCCCGCTGACCGGCAATGGGAGGAAATATAAATGTACTGACCTCCAATCATTTCTACAAAAATCACCGACAGCCTGTGTCTCTATCCACAAGTCGGGGGGGGGGGGGCAGGAAATATGGGGGACAGGGGGTCTCCGGGGAAAGAAAGGGAACAGGGGGTCTCCGGGGCCAGGAAGGGAACAGGGGGTCTCTGGGCCAAGAAAGGAAACAGGGGGTCTCCGGGGCAAAAGGGTGAACAGGGGGTCACCAAAGGCAAGAAAGGTAACAAGGGGTCTCCGGGGCAAGAAAGAGAACAAGAGGTCTCAGGGGCAAGAAAGAGAACAAGGGGTCTCCGGGGCAAAAAATGGAACAAGGGGTCTCCGGGGCAAGGAAGGGAACAGGGGGTCTCCAGGGCAAGAAAGGGAACAGGGGGTCTCCGGGGCAAGGAAGGGAACAGGGGGTCTCCGGGGCAAGGAAGGGAACATGGGGTCTCCGGGGCAAGGAAGAGAACAGGGGGTCTCCGGGGCAAGGAAGGGAACAGGGGGTCTCCCGGGCAAGAAAAGGAACAGGGGGTCTATCGGGCAAGGAAGGAAACAGGGGGTCTTCCGGGGCAAGGAAGGAAACAGGGGGTCTTCCGGGGCAAGAAAGGGAACAGGGGGTCTTCCGGGGCAAGAAAGGGAACAGGGGGTCTTCCGGGGCAAGGAAGGGAACAGGGGGTCTTCCGGGGCAAGGAAGGGAACAGGGGGTCTCCGGGGCAAGGAAGGGAACAGGGGATCTCCGGGGTAAGGCAGAGAGCAGGGGGTCTCCGGGGCAAGGAAGGGAACAGGGGGTCTCCGGGGCAAGGAAGGGAACAGGGGGTCTCCGGGGCAAGGAAGGGAACAGGGGGTCTCCGGGGCAAGGAAGGGAACAGGGGGTTTTCGGGGCAAGGAAGGGAACAGGGGTCTCCGGGGCAAGGAAGGGAACAGGGGGTCTTCGGGGCAAGGAAGGGAACAGGGGGTCTCCGGGGCAAGGAAGGGAATGGGGGGTCTCCGGGGCAAGGAAGGGAACGGGGGGTCTCCGGGGCAAGGAAGGGAACAGGGTCTCCGGGCAAAGGAAGGGAACAGGGGGTCTCCGGGCAAAGGAAGGGAACAGGGGGTCTTCGGGGCAAGGAAGGGAACAGAAGGTCTCCGGGGCAAGGAAGGGAACAGGGGGTCTCCACGGCAAGAAAGGGAACGGGGGGTCTCCGGGGCAAGGAAGGGAACAGGGGGTCTATGGAGCAAGGAAGGGAACAGGGGGTCTCCCGGGCAAGGAAGGGAACAGGGGGTCTCCCGGGCAAGGAAGGGAACAGGGGGTCTCCCGGGCAAGGAAGGGAACAGGGGGTCTCCGGGGCAAGGAAGGGAACAGGGGGTCTCCGGGGCAAGGAAGGGAACAGGGGGTCTCCGGGGCAATGAAGGGAATGGGGGGTCTCCGGGGCAAGAAAGGGAACGGGGGGTCTCCCGGGCAAGGAAGGGAACAGGGGGTCTCCCGGGCAAGGAAGGGAACAGGGGGTCTCCGGGGCAAAGAAGGGAACAGGGTGTCTCCGGGGCAAGGAAGGGAACAGGGGGTCTCCGGGGCAAGGAAGGGAACAGGGGGTCTCCGGGGCAAGGAAGGGAACAGGGGGTCTCCGGGGCAAGGAAGGGAACAGGGGGTCTCCGGGGCAAGGAAGGGAACGGGGTCTCTGGGGCAAGAAGGGAACAGGGGGTCTCCGGGGCAAGAAAGGGAACAAGGGGTCTCCGAGGCAAGAAAAGGCAACAGGGGGTCACCAGGGCAAGAAATAAAGGGAACAGGGGTCATCGGGGCAAGAAAGGGAACAGGGGGTCTCCAGGACAAGACAAGAAAGGGAACAGGGGGTCACCAGGGCAAGAAATGGAACAGGGGGTCACCAGGACAAGAAAGGAAACAGGGGGTCACCAGGGCAAGAAAGGGAACAGGGGGTCTCCCGGGCAAGGAAGGGAACAGGGGGTCTCCGGGGCAAGGAAGGGAACAGGGGGTCTCCGGGGCAAGGAAGGGAACAGGGGGTCTCTGGGGCAAGGAAGGGAACAGGGGGTCTCCGGGGCAAGGAAGGGAATGGGGTCTCTGGGGCAAGAAGGGAACAGGGGGTCTCCGGGGCAAGAAATGGAACAAGGGGTCTCCGAGGCAAGAAAAGGCAACAGGGGGTCACCAGGGCAAGAAATAAAGGGAACAGGGGTCACCGGGGCAAGAAAGGGAACAGGGGGTCACCAGGACAAGAAAGGAAACAGGGGGTCACCAGGGCAAGAAAGGGAAACAGGGGGTAGCCAGGGCAAGAAAAGGGAACAGGGGGTCACCAGGGCAAGAAAAGGGAACAGGGGGTCACCAGGGCAAGAAAGGGAACAGGGGTCACCGGGGAAGGTAAGGGAACAGGGGTCACCGGGGAAGGAAAGGGAACAGGGGGTCACTAGGGCAGGAAAGGCAACAGGGGGTCACCAGGGAAGGAAAGGGAAGAGGGGGTCACTAGGGCAGAATATACAACAGGGGGTCACTATGGCAGAAAAATTGAACAGCGGGTCATCAGGGCAGAATAGGGAACAGGGGGTAGCCAGGGCAAGAAATTAAGGAAAAGGGGGGTCACCAGGACAGGAAATAAAGGGAAAAGGGGGTCACCAGGGCAAAAAAAGGGAACAGGGGGTCACTAGGGCAGGAAATTAATGAAAAAGGAGGTCACCAGGCGAGGAAATAAAAGGAAACAGGGGGTTACAGAAACTCAGAAAAAAAACCAATAGAGGCTCCAACCCTCTCCATTCATCCAAAACAAGGATCGGTTGCAGTAAATGAATTCTAATGAACCTACAAACCTCGGAGAATTCCGCAGTGACATTGAAGTCACATGTAGACACGGCCATTTACCACAACACCGCCTGGGGGGGTAATAATGAGGATTTCAAGGAAACGCTTTAAAGTGTGTCAGACTGGTCCGGAGCCAACCGGCAACCGCCCTCCATACCGAGAGAGTCCTGAGCCTCCGATCGGTCGAGGAACGTTCACCTCAACCTTCCATGTCACCCCCACGGCATTTCCTACTAAATATAAATCCCCCCGTGCCGACCTTCCATGAAGAGAACATCAACTCTTCTCCTTCAGTTCTGGATAGAAACGTTTTACCAACTTAGAGGGAAGGGTTCTTTTCACTAAGAGCTGTAGAGTGTCCAACTGAATGAGTATCACCCCCCCCCCACTCACCATCCTAATCACCAACCCCAGACCACCCTCCACCCCACTCACCATCCTAATCACCAACCCCAGACCACCCTCCACCCCACTCACCATCCTAATCACCAACCCCAGACCACCCTCCACCCCACTCACCATCCTAATCACCAACCCCAAACCACCCTCCACCCCACTCACCATCCTAATCACCAACCCCAGACCACCCTCCACCCCACTCACCATCCTAATCACCAACCCCAGACCACCCTCCACCCCACTCACCATCCTAATCACCAACCCCAAACCACCCTCCACCCCACTCACCATCCTAATCACCAACCCCAGACCACCCTCCACCCCACTCACCATCCTAATCACCAACCCCAGACCACCCTCCACCCCACTCACCATCCTAATCACCAACCCCAGACCACCCTCCACTCCACTCACCAACCCCAAACCACCCTCCACCCCACTCACCATCCTAATCACCAAACCACCCTCCACCCCACTCACCATCCTAATCACCAACCCCAGACCACCCTCCACTCCACTCACCAACCCCAAACCACCCTCTACCCCACTCACCATCCTAATCACCAACCCCAGACCACCCTCCACCCCACTCACAATCCTAATCACTAACCCCAGACCACCCTCCACCCCACTCACCATCCTAATCACCAACCCCAGACCACCCTCCACTCCACTCACCATCCTAATCACCAACCCCAGACCACCCTCCACTCCACTCACCATCCTAATCACCAACCCCAGACCACCCCTCCACTCCACTCACCATCCATCACCATCCAATCACCATCACCACCAACCCCAGACCACCCTCCACCCCACTCACCATCCTAATCACCAACCCCAGACCACCCTCCACCCCACTCACCATCCTAATCACCAACCCCAGACCACCCTCCACCCACTCACCATCCTAATCACCAACCCCAGACCACCCTCCACCCACTCACCATCCTAATCACCAACCCCAGACCACCCTCCACCCACTCACCATCCTAATCACCAACCCCAAACCACCCTCCACGCCACTCACCATCCTAATCACCAACCCCAAACCACCCTCCACTCCACTCACCATCCTAATCACCAACCCCAAACCACCCTCCACCCCACTCACCATCCTAATCACCAACCCCAGACCACCCTCCACCCCACTCACCATCCTAATCACCAACCCCAGACCACCCTCCACCCCACTCACCATCCTAATCACCAACCCCAAACCACCCTCCACCCCACTCACCATCCTAATCACTCATCCCCAGACCACCCCCCCCCCACTCACCATCCTAATCACCAACCCCAAACCACCCTCCACCCCACTCACCATCCTAATCACCAACCCAAGACCACCCTCCACCCCACTCACCATCCTAATCACCAACCCCTAACCACCCTCCACCCCACTCACCATCCTAATCACCAGCACCAGACCACCCTCCACCCCACTCACCATCCTAATCACCAACCCCAGACCACCCTCCACCCCACTCACCATCCTAATCACCAACCCCAGACCACCCTCCACCCACTCACCATCCTAATCACCAACCCCAGACCACCCTCCACCCACTCACCATCCTAATCACCAACCCCAGACCACCCTCCACCCACTCACCATCCTAATCACCAACCCCAACCCCAAACCCACACTCCACGCCACTCACCATCCTAATCACCAACCCCAAACCACCCTCCACTCCACTCACCATCCTAATCACCAACCCCAAACCACCCTCCACCCCACTCACCATCCTAATCACCAACCCCAGACCACCCTCCACCCCACTCACCATCCTAATCACCAACCCCAGACCACCCTCCACCCACTCACCATCCTAATCACCAACCCCAAACCACCCTCCACGCCACTCACCATCCTAATCACCAACCAAAACCACCCTCCACCCCACTCACCATCCTAATCACCAACCCCAAACCACCCCCCCCCACTCACCATCCTAATCACCAACCCCAGACCACCCTCCACCCCACTCACCATCCTAATCACCAACCCCAGACCACCCCCCACCCCACTCACCATCCTAATCACCAACCCCAAACCACCCTCCACCCCACTCACCATCCTAATCACCAACCCCAGACCACCCTCCACCCCACTCACCATCCTAATCACCAACCCCAGACCACCCCCCCCCCCCACTCACCATCCTAATCACCAACCCCAGACCACCCTCCACCCCACTCACCATCCTAATCACCAGCACCAAACCACCCTCCACCCCACTCACCATCCTAATCACTCACCCCCTAACCACCCCCCCCCCCACTCACCATCCTAATCACTCACCCCCTAACCCCCCCCCCCCACTCACCATCCTAATCACTCACTCCCTAACCACCCCCCACTTACCATCCTAATCACTCACCCCCTAACCACCCCCATCCCACTCACCATCCTAATCACTCACCCCCTAACCACACCCCTCACCATCCTAATCACTCACCCCCTAACCACCCCCCACTTACCATCCTAATCACTCACCCCCTAACCACCCCCATCCCACTCACCATCCTAATCACTCACCCCCTAACCACACCCCTCACCATCCTAATCACTCACCCCCTAACCACCCCCCACTTACCATCCTAATCACTCACCCCCTAACCACCCCCATCCCACTCACCATCCTAATCACTCACCCCCTAACCACACCCCTCACCATCTTAATCACTCACCCCCTACCCCCCCCCACCACTTACCATCCTAACACTCGCCCCATAACCACCCCACTCACTATCTTAATCACTCACCCCCTAACCACCCTCCCCACACTTACCATCCTAATCACTCATCCCCTAACCACTCACCATCCTAATCACTCACCCCCTAACCACCCCACCCTCCCACTTACCATCTTAATCACTCACCCCCTACCCCCCCCCCCACCACTTACCATCCTAACACTCACCCCATAACCATCCCACTCACTATCTTAATCACTCACTCCCTAACCACCCTCCCCACACTTACCATCCTAATCACTCATCCCCTAACCACTCACCATCCTAACCATCCCTCACTCACTATCCTTATCACCCCTCCACCCAACTAGTCCCCCCTTTGCACCCTACTCACCACCCTATCCAATCCTCTACCCCACTTCTCTGCTCTAACCACTCATCCACCATACTTCTCGCCCCTACTCATGTTTCTTACTTACTGCCCCAACAACTCATCTGACTCACTCACCTACCTTATCCACCCCCCCCCATCTACCCCCCCCCCCACTCCCCTTACCATTCATCTACCAAAGTCACCACCCTAACCAGTCATCAGCCCTGTAGTTCTTAGAGAAGGGGGGTTGCACAAAAAGAAGTTCCCTCCTGAGGCACTGTGAAAACCCTGCTGAATCTTCTTCCAATAGATAATGTCACATGAGCAGCTTTCAGCGGCGGGTCCCAGGTGCATTGTGGGTCGGCGGCCTTATCAGATCCTGAAATGTTTGCTCGTCAATCCAACAAAACACTTTACAAGGAGCTTCTGTGATTATGATTTGTTATCAGCACAAGAGCAGCTACTGGAATGGGGCGCGGCGACGTCCGAAGGTGACCTGCAAATCACAGCTCCTACAAAGTTACAATGTGCAGCCTGATCACTGGGGGAGGGGAGACCGAGGACATGCCTCCTCCTCCTTCTACAAAGTTATAATGTACAGCCTGATCACTGGGGGAATGCCTAGTCCTGCTTGCAGCAGACTGATGACATCATCTCAGCCTAGGCACAGTCACTGATTGGGGCTCAAGGACGGCTTTTTAATGATAAAAGGTGGGCGTGTTTCATGAGAAAGGTAGGCGGGGTCTTTCCGGCTAAGCAGAAGAAATATGGCACAGCAAAGTTTGAAAGACGCATCAAAAAAAGAACGGTTTAGGGCGATCGTCTCAACAAGTTTACTGCAGGAAATCGCACCGCGCCACACATCCAAACAATTTCATTACTGGTTTACGAGCTGCTAATAAAGGATTGGAGGATCGGGGATGGGGGGCGGGGCCGAGGACGCATGCTGAGGATCAATATTGACACAGATTAGCGCCTGTTGTCGGGGGGGGGGGGGGGGAGGAAGACGGCGCTGTACGGACCCGCAGAGCTTCCCCGGCCCGGATGTTTACCGACTCGTCCCCGACACTAATTGCCAGATGCTCCTTTAATTAAAATCGTCCGGGGAAGACGAACCGCGCATGCTCGGAAGCGGATTGTCCCGGATCACGGCGGTCCCAACCCGTCTCCATTCTCATCTCCTCTCCTAATATACTCTGCTGGAGAACTCTGCTCCTTCCTCCAGAACTCTCCTCTCCTGAAATACTCTGCTCTGCTGGAGGACTCTGCTCCTTCCTCCAGAACTCTCCTCTCCTGAAATACTCTGCTCTGCTGGAGGACTCTGCTCCTTCCTCTATAACTCTCCTCTCCTGAAATACTCTGCACTGCTGGAGGACTCTGCTCCTTCCTCCAGAACTCTCCTCTCCTAAAATACTCTGCTGGAGGACTCTGCTCCTTCCTCCAGAACTCTCCTCTCCTGAAATACTCTGCTCTGCTGGAGGACTCTGCTCCTTCCTCCAGAACTCTCCTCTCCTGAAATACTCTGCACTGCTGGCGGACTCTGCTCCTTCCTCCAGAACTCTCCTCTCCTAAAATACTCTGCTGGAGGACTCTGCTCCTTCCTCCAGAACTCTCCTCTCCTGAAATTCTCTACTCTGCTGGAGGACTCTGCTCCTTCCTCCAGAACTCTCCTCTCCTGAAATACTCTGCTGGAGGACTCTGCTCCTTCCTCCAGAACTCTCCTCTCCTGAAATACTCTGCTGGAGGACTCTGCTCCTTCCTCCAGAACTCTCCTTTCCTGAAATACTCTGCTCTGCTGGAGGACTCTGCTCCTTCCTCCAGAACTCTCCTCTCCTGAAATACTCTGCACTGCTGGCGGACTCTGCTCCTTCCTCCAGAACTCTCCTCTCCTAAAATACTCTGCTGGAGGACTCTGCTCCTTCCTCCAGAACTCTCCTCTCCTGGAATTCTCTACTCTGCTGGAGGACTCTGCTCCTTCCTCCAGAACTCTCCTCTCCTGAAATACTCTGCTGGAGGACTCTGCTCCTTCCTCCAGAACTCTCCTCTCCTGAAATACTCTGCTGGAGGACTCTGCTCCTTCCTCCAGAACTCTCCTCTCCTGAAATACTCTGCTGGAGGACTCTGCTCCTTCCTCCAGAACTCTCCTCTCCTGAAATACTCTGCTGGAGGACTCTGCTCCTTCCTCCAGAACTCTCCTCTCCTGAAATTCTCTACTCTGCTGGAGGACTCTGCTCCTTCCTCCAGAACTCTCCTCTCCTGAAATACTCTGCACTGCTGGAGGACTCTGCTCCTTCCTCCAGAACTCTCCTCTCCTGAAATACTCTGCTGGAGGACTCTGCTCCTTCCTCCAGAACTCTCCTCTCCTAAAATACTCTGCTCTGCTGGAGGACTCTGCTCCTTCCTCTATAACTCTCCTCTCCTGATATACTCTGCTCCTTCCTCCAGAACTCTCCTCTCCTGAAATACTCTGCTCTGCTGGAGGACTCTGCTCCTTCCTCCAGAACTCTCCTCTCCTGAAATACTCTGCTCTGCTGGAGGACTCTGCTCCTTCCTCCAGAACTCTCCTCTCCTGAAATACTCTGCTGGAGGACTCTGCTCCTTCCTCCAGAACTCTCCTCTCCTGAAATACTCTGCTGGAGGACTCTGCTCCTTCCTCCAGAACTCTCCTCTCCTGAAATACTCTGCTGGAGGACTCTGCTCCTTCCTCCAGAACTCTCCTCTCCTGAAATACTCTGCACTGCTGGAGGACTCTGCTCCTTCCTCCAGAACTCTCCTCTCCTGAAATACTCTGCTGGAGGACTCTGCTCCTTCCTCCAGAACTCTCCTCTCCTGAAATACTCTGCTGGAGGACTCTGCTCCTTCCTCCAGAACTCTCCTCTCCTGAAATACTCTGCACTGCTGGAGGACTCTGCTCCTTCCTCCAGAACTCTCCTCTCCTGAAATACTCTGCTGGAGGACTCTGCTCCTTCCTCCAGAACTCTCCTCTCCTGAAATACTCTGCTGGAGAACTCTGCTCCTTCCTCCAGAACTCTCTTCTCCTGATATACTCTGTTGGAGGACTCTGCTCCTTCCTCTATAACTCTCCTCTCCTGAAATACTCTGCTGGAGGACTCTGCTCCTTCCTCCAGAACTCTCCTCTCCTGAAATACTCTGCACTGCAGGAGGACTCTGCTCCTTCCTCCAGAACTCTCCTCTCCTGAAATACTCTGCTGGAGGACTCTGCTCCTTCCTCCAGAACTCTCCTCTCCTGAAATACTCTGCTCTGCTGGAGGACTCTGCTCCTTCCTCCAGAACTCTCCTCTCCTGAAATACTCTGCTCTGCTGGAGGACTCTGCTCCTTCCTCCAGAACTCTCCTCTCCTAATATACTCTGCTGGAGAACTCTGCTCCTTCCTCCAGAACTCTCCTCTCCTGAAATACTCTGCTGGAGGACTCTGCTCCTTCCTCCAGAACTCTCCTTTCCTGAAATACTCTGCTGGAGGACTCTGCTCCTTCCTCCAGAACTCTCCTCTCCTGAAATACTCTGCTCTGCTGGAGGACTCTGCTCCTTCCTCCAGAACTCTCCTCTCCTGAAATTCTCTACTCTGCTGGAGGACTCTGCTCCTTCCTCCAGAACTCTTGGATACAGTACAGCTACTGCATAAGGAATCGGCAATCAGAGACGGGACTCTTGAGACATCTGGTGGTCATTCTGTGTAATGCGCTCATAAAACAAAACCCCCAGACAGACATTCTCGGCCAAGCAAGACCCCATTTTGCTCCACCATAAGATGTGGAGTTGTACAAAGTGATCTTTATTATAAGATCGGGACATTAAAGGACAACAAGGTCCTCCTCCTGATCCTGGGGAACTTTTATAAGTGTTTATTAATACAATACAGGAGAAGAGGGGAGATCTCACCCCCAAAGTCCCCGGGAGGCCCATCGTCTACCAAAGTCCCACGTCAACTTCCGACCTTCCATGGATGACAGACAAGGCCACCAACCTTCCTCAAGGGACCCATCACTCCATGACCCCGAGTCCGACCCAAAACCCCTACCAAAGTCCCACGTCACCCTCTGACCTTCCATGGATGACAGACAAGGCCACCAACCTTCCACAAAGGACCCATCACCCCGAGTCCAACCCACAACCCCTACCAAAGTCCCACGTCACCCTCCGACCTTCCATGGATGACAGACAAGGCCACCAACCTTCCACAAGGGACCCAGCACTCCATCACCCCGAGTCCGACCCAAAACCCCTAAAAGTCCCACGTCAACTTCCGACCTTCCATGGATGACAGACAAGGCCACCAACCTTCCTCAAAGGACCCATCACCCTAAGCCAAACCCACAACCCCTACCAAAGTCCAACGTCACCCTCTGACCTTCCATGGATGACAGACAAGGCCACCAACCTTCCACAAGGGACCCAGCACTCCATGACCCCGAGTCCGACCCAAAACCCGTACCAAAGTCCCACGTCACCCTCTGACCTTCCATGGATAACAGACAAGGCCACCAACCTTCCACAAGGACCCATCACTTCATGACCCAGACCCACGACCCCTACCAAAGTCCCACGTCACCCTCCGACCTTCCATTGATGACAGACAAGGCCACCAACCTTCCACAAAGGACCCATCACCCCGAGTCCAACCCACAACCCCTACCAAAGTCCCACATCACCTTCCGACCTTCCATGGATGACAGACAAGGCCACCAACCTTCCTCAAGGGACTCAGCACTCCATGACCCCGAGTCGGACCCAAAACCCCTACCAAAGTCCCACGTCACCCCCCGACCTTCCATGGATGACAGACAAAGCCACCAACCTTCCACAAGGGACCCAGAACTCCATGACCCCGAGTCGGACCCAAAACCCGTACCAAAGCCCCACGTCACCCTCCGACCTTCCATGGATGACAGACAAGGCCACCAACCTTCCTCAAAGGACCCATCACCCTGAGCCAAACCCACAACCCCTACCAAAGTCCCACGTCACCCTCCGACCTTCCATGGATGACAGACAAGGCCACCAACCTTCCACAAGGGACCCAGCACTCCATGACCCCGAGTCCGACCCAAAACCCATACCAAAGCCCCACGTCACCCTCCGACCTTCCATGGATGACAGACAAGGCCACCAACCTTCCTCAAAGGACCCATCACCCTGAGCCAAACCCACAACCCCTACCAAAGTCCCACGTCACCCTCCGACCTTCCATGGATGACAGACAAGGCCACCAACCTTCCACAAGGGACCCAGCACTCCATGACCCCGAGTCCGACCCAAAACCCGTACCAAAGCCCCACGTCACCCTCCGACCTTCCATTGATGACAGACAAGGCCACCAACCTTCCTCAAAGGACCCATCACCCTGAGCCAAACCCACAACCCCTACCAAAGTCCCACGTCACCCTCCGACCTTCCATGGATGACAGACAAGGCCACCAACCTTCCTCAAAGGACCCATCACCCTGAGCCAAACCCACAACCCCTACCAAAGCCCCACGTCACCCTCCGACCTTCCATGGATGACAGACAAGGCCACCAACCTTCCTCAAAGGACCCATCACCCTGAGCCAAACCCACAACCCCTACCAAAGTCCCACGTCACCCTCCGACCTTCCATGGATGACAGACAAGGCCACCAACCTTCCACAAGGACCCATCACTTCATGACCCAGACCAACGACCCCTACCAAAGTCCCACGTCACCTTCCGACCTTCCATGGATGACAGACAAGGCCACCAACCTTCCACAAGGACCCATCACTCCATGACCCAGACCCACGACCCCTACCAAAGTCCCACGTCACCCTCAGACTTTGCATGACCAACTTTCTACAAGGAACCCGATGATCCATGACCCATTACCTGTACCATAGACCCACTTGGCTCTCTGACCTTCCATGGATGATCCACAAAGTCACCAACCTACCACAAGGAACCTGGTGCTCCATGACCCAGTACCCCCACCATAGTCACTTGTCACCCTTCACCCTTGCATGGATGACAAACAAGGTCACCAACATTCCACAAGGAACCCAGCACTCCATGACCCAGAGTCCGACCCACAACCCCTACCAAAATCCCACATCACCCTCTGATGCACAAGGTCACCAACTCCTGGACCTAGTACCCCAACCAAAGTCCAACCTTTCCTTCGGACCTTCCATGGACAACAGATAAAGTCTCCAAACTTCTACAAGGAACCCATCACTCCATGACCCTGTACCCCAAAGTCCAATCTCTTACTCCGACGTTCCATGGACGACAAAAAAAGTCTCTAAACTACTACAAGGAACCCATAACTTCATAACCCTGTACCCCAACCAATGTCCAACCTTGTTGAGGTCACAACCTACAACAACAATGAACCCATCACTCCAGGACCTTGTACCCCAAAGTCCAACCTTTCTCTCTGACCTTCCATGGACAACAAATAAAGTCTCCAAACTTCTACAAGGAACCCATCACTCCAGGACCCAGTACCCCAACCAAAGTCCAACATCTCCCCACAACCTTCCATGGACAACAGATAAAGTTTCTAAATTACTGCAAGGAACCCATCACTCCGTAACCCTGTACCAGTACCCAAGTCCAACCTGACCTTGCATGGATGACACACAAGGTCACAACCTACTACAAGGAACCCATCACTCCGGGACCCTGTCCCCCTAAGTCCAAACTCTTCCTCCGACGTTCCATGGACAACAGGTAAAGTCACCAAACTTCTACATGGAACCCATCACTCCATAATCCTGTCCCCCAGCCAAAGTCCAACCTTGTTGAGGTCACCAACCTTCTACAAGGAACCCATCACTCCAGGACCCTGTCCCCCTAAGTCCAAACTCTTGCTCCAACCTTCCATGGACAACAGGTAAAGTCTCCAAACTACTACAAGGAACCCATCACTCCATGACCCTGTACCCCAACCAAAGTCCATTTGTTGAGGTCAACAGCAAGGAACCCATCATTACAGGACCCTGTACCCCAACCAAAGTCTAACCTCTCCCTCCGACCTTCCATGGCAAAGACATAACGTCTCTAAATTACTGCAAGGAACCCATCACTCCATGACCCTGTACCCCAACCAAAGTCCAACCTTATTGAGGTCACCAACGTTCTAAAAGGAAGCCATCACTCCAGGACCCTGTACCCCAAAGTCCAATCTCTCGCTCCGACCTTCCATGGACAACAGGTAAAGTCTCCAAACTACTACATGGAACCCATCACTCCATGACCCTGTACCCCAACCCAAGTCCAACCTGGCCTTGCATGGATGACACACAAGGTCACCACCTACCATAAGGAACCCATCACTCCGGGACCCTCTACCCAAGTTACTTGTCACCCTTCACCTTTGCATGGATGACAGATGAGGTCACCAACCTACCACAAGGGACCCACCACTTGAAGACCCTGTAATGGCACCAAAGTCCCCCTTCCCTCTATGACCTCACATGGACACCACACAAGGTCACCAACCTATTATAAGTAACCAGCACTCTATGACCCTCTACCAAAGTCACCCGCCGCCCTCTGACCCGGCACGGGTGACAGACGAGGTCGGGTGTGACCAGAACTGCAGGGACTCCGGTATGTGAATTATTGAAGGGGGTCCTGGAATGGACTCCGCCCCCTCCCCTCCCCCATCTCAGATATTCCGGAGTGAGTTACAGAAACAAGTGCAAAAACACGGCTGGGAAATTCCAGACAAGGGGGGCTTCCGAGGGGTCAGTCAGGGGCCACGAAGCTCCTCCTTCCAATGTGACCGTCCAATCATCTCCAGAGCCACCAAATGAGGAGAACCTACCTGAACCGTCCAATCATCTCCAGAGCCACCAAACGAGGAGGACCTACCTGATCCGTCCAATCATCTCCAGAGCCACCAAATGAGGAGAACCTACCTGAACCGTCCAATCATCTCCAGAGCCACCAAACAAGGAGGACCTACCTGATCCGTCCAATCATCTCCAGAGCCACCAAATGAGGAGAACCTACCTGAACCGTCCAATCATCTCCAGAGCCACCAAACGAGGAGGACCTACCTGATCCGTCCAATCATCTCCAGAGCCACCAAATGAGGAGGACCTACCTGATCCGTCCAATCATCTCCAGAGCCACCAAACGAGGAAGACCTACCTGATCCGTCCAATCATCTCCAGAGCCACCAAACGAGGAGGACCTACCTGATCCGTCCAATCATCTCCAGAGCCACCAAACGAGGAGGACCTACCTGATCCGTCCAATCATCTCCAGAGCCACCAAACGAGGAGGACCTACCTGATCCGTCCAATCATCTCCAGAGCCACCAAACGAGGAGGACCTACCTGATCCGTCCAATCATCTCCAGAGCCACCAAACGAGGAGGACCTACCTGATCCATCCAATCATCTCCAGAGCCACCAAATGAGGAGGACCTACCTGATCCGTCCAATCATCTCCAGAGCCACCAAACGAGGAGGACCTACCTGATCCGTCCAATCATCTCCAGAGCCACCAAACAAGGAGGACCTACCTGATCCGTCCAATCATCTCCAGAGCAACCAAACGAGGAGGACCTACCTGATCCATCCAATCATCTCCAGAGCCACCAAATGAGGAGGACCTACCTGAACCGTCCAATCATCTCCAGAGCCACCAAATGAGGAGGACCTACCTGAACCGTCCAATCATCTCCAGATCCACCAAATAAGGAGGACCTACCTGAACCGTCCAATCATCTCCAGATCCACCAAATAAGGAGGACCTACCTGAACCATCCAATCATCTCCAGATCCACCAAATGAGGAGAACCTACCTGAACCGTCCAATCATTTCCAGAGCCACCAAATGAGGAGAACCTACCTGAACCGTCCAATCATCTCCAGAGCCACCAAATGAGGAGAACCTACCTGAACCGTCCAATCATCTCCAGAGCCACCAAATGAGGAGAACCTACCTGAACCGTCCAATCATCTCCAGAGCCACCAAATGAGGAGAACCTACCTGAACCATCCAATCATCTCCAGAGCCACCAAATGAGGAGGACCTACCTGAACCGTCCAATCATCTCCAGAGTCACCAAACGAGGAGGACCTACCTGAACCGTCCAATCATCTCCAGAGCCACCAAACGAGGAGAACCTACCTGAACCGTCCAATCACTACATAGGAGATTGTCCAATCAGCTTTACCTGAACCATTCTATGGTTGTCAACGACTAACCCTTTCCTTACCCAACAAAGGCGCCCGTCTAATCTAATGGGGGCCCATGGGAAGTCCAAGGGTGGTCCCATTTTTCCCTCTAGAAGGACGGCGCCATCTTTGTTCGGGCATCATACAGGTTCACCCTCTACTTCCTGGACTGAGAAGCTCAGAGTGTGTTCACAAATGTCTGACACAGATCAGCCCCCTACTGCCAGCCTCTAGCCTTGTGACTTGCTACAAAGTTGCAATGTACAGCCTAATCACCGGGGGAGGGGAGACTGAGGAAATGCCTCTTCCTCCTTCTACAAAGTTACATTGTACAGTCTGATCACTGGGGGGAGGGGAGACTGAGAAAATGCCTCCTCCTCCTCCTACAAAGTTACATTGTACAGTCTGATCACTGGGGGAGGGAAGACTGAGGAAAATATAAAAATTGTTCTTGAGTCCTGCAGACGCCTCATACGGCCACTAGAGGGCGGACCGCACACGGAGAACCGTCCCATTGATGGCCAAATATTCCCAACATCTGCCGGATGATTGATGGTGTCAGAAACTTTCCAGTCCTGAAGCCATCCGGAGACAATACACCGCGTACAGCGACAGCGCCCAACGCCCGCCATCAATTCATCCATACGATTGGCTGCCGGGCACAGAACACGCCAGATCAGTCCCACTTCTCTCCGCTCTTCCATATTCTCAGAAAGTCATTAAAGCCGGCACAGGGATGGTGGGAACCCCTCATAATGGGCACAGCGGGTGTACAGACCCAGGAACTCGGCACAGGGATGGTGGGAATCTCTAATAATGGACAAAACAGGTGTACAGACCCGGAACTCAGCACAGGGATGGTGGGAACCCCTCATAATGGGGCACAGCAGGTGTACAGACCCAGGAACTCAGCACAGGGATGGTGGGAACCCCTCATAATGGGCACAGCGGGAGTACAGACCCGGGAACTCAGCACAGAGATGGTGGAAACCCCTCATAATGGGCACAGTGGGTGTACAGACCTGGGAACTCAGCACAGGGATGGTGGGAACCCCTCATAATGGGCACAGCGGGTGTACAGACCCAGGAACTCGGCACAGGGATGGTGGGAACCCCTCATAATGGGGCACAGCGGGTGTACAGACCCAGGAACTCGGCACAGGGATGGTGGGAATCTCTAATAATGGACAAAACAGGTGTACAGACCCGGAACTCAGCACAGGGATGGTGGGAACCCCTCATAATGGGGCACAGCAGGTGTACAGACCCAGGAACTCAGCACAGGGATGGTGGGAACCCCTCATAATGGGCACAGCGGGAGTACAGACCCGGGAACTCAGCACAGAGATGGTGGAAACCCCTCATAATGGGCACAGTGGGTGTACAGACCTGGGAACTCAGCACAGGGATGGTGGGAACCCCTCATAATGGGCACAGCGGGTGTACAGACCCAGGAACTCGGCACAGGGATGGTGGGAACCCCTCATAATGGGGCACAGCGGGTGTACAGACCCAGGAACTCGGCACAGGGATGGTGGGAATCTCTAATAATGGACAAAACAGGTGTACAGACCCGGAACTCAGCACAGGGATGGTGGGAACCCCTCATAATGGGGCACAGCAGGTGTACAGACCCAGGAACTCAGCACAGGGATGGTGGGAACCCCTCATAATGGGCACAGCGGGTGTACAGACCCAGGAACTCCGCACAGAGATGGTGGAAACCCCTCATAATGGGCACAGTGGGTGTACAGACCTGGGAACTCAGCACAGGGATGGTGGGAACCCCTCATAATGGGCACAGCGGGTGTACAGACCCAGGAACTCGGCACAGGGATGGTGGGAACCCCTCATAATGGGGCACAGCGGGTGTACAGACCCAGGAACTCGGCACAGGGATGGTGGGAATCTCTAATAATGGACAAAACAGGTGTACAGACCCGGAACTCAGCACAGGGATGGTGGGAACCCCTCATAATGGGGCACAGCGGGTGTACAGACCCGGGAACTCAGCACAGGGATGGTGGGAACCCCTCATAATGGGGCACAGCGGGTGTACAGACCCGGGAACTCAGCACAGGGATGGTGGGAACCCCTCATAATGGGCACAGCGGGTGTTCAGACCCGGGAACTCAGCACAGGGATGGTGGGAACCCCTCATAATGGGGCACAGCGGGTGTACAGACCCGGGAACTCAGCACAGGGATGGTGGGAACCCCTCATAATGGGCACAGCGGGTGTACAGACCCGGGAACTCAGCACAGGGATGGTGGGAACCCCTCATAATGGGGCACAGCAGGGGGTACAGACCCGGGAACTCAGCACAGGGATGGTGGGAACCCCTCATAATGGGCACAGCGGGTGTACAGACCCGGGAACTCAGCACAGGGATAGTGGGAACCCCTCATAATGGGGCACAGCGGGTGTACAGACCCGGGAACTCAGCACAGGGATGGTGGGAACCCCTCATAATGGGCACAGCGGGTGTTCAGACCCGGGAACTCAGCACAGGGATGGTGGGAACCCCTCATAATGGGGCACAGCGGGTGTACAGACCCGGGAACTCAGCACAGGGATGGTGGGAACCCCTCATAATGGGCACAGCGGGTGTACAGACCCGGGAACTCAGCACAGGGATGGTGGGAACCCCTCATAATGGGCACAGCGGGTGTACAGACCCGGAAACTCAGCACAGGGATGGTAAGAACCCCTCATAATGGGGCACAGCAGGGGGTACAGACCCGAGAACTCAGCACAGGGATGGTGGGAACCCCTCATAATGGGGCACAGCGGGTGTACAGACCCGGGAACTCAGCACAGGGATGGTGGGAACCCCTCATAATGGGGCACAGCGGGTGTACAGACCCGGGAACTCAGCACAGGGATGGTGGGAACCCCTCATAATGGGCACAGCGGGTGTACAGACCCGGGAACTCAGCACAGGGATGGTGGGAACCCCTCATAATGGGGCACAGCGGGTGTACAGACCCGGGAACTCAGCACAGGGATGGTGGGAACCCCTCATAATGGGGCACAGCGGGTGTACAGACCCGGGAACTCAGCACAGGGATGGTGGGAACCCCTCATAATGGGCACAGCGGGTGTACAGACCCGGGAACTTATCACAGGGATAGTGGGAACCCCTCATAATGGGCACAGCGGGGGTACAGACCCGGGAACTTATCACAGGGATAGTGGGAACCCCTCATAATGGGCACAGCGGGGGTACAGACCCGGGAACTCGGCACAGGGATGGTGGGAACCCCTCATAATGGGCACAGCGGGTGTACAGACCCGGGAACTCGGCACAGGGATGGTGGGAACCCCTCATAATGGGCACAGCGGGTGTACAGACCCGGGAACTCAGCACAGGGATGGTGGGAACCCCCTCATAATGGGCACAGCAGTAGTATCGGCTTCCTATCATCTGACCAATCAGAAGCAGCGAGGCTCCAGCGGTATCGCACACAGGGGGGAAGTGAAGGGTTAAGATGCGACTTGTAGAGCTCTCAGCCTGTAATTAACCCCCCGCCCCTCCCCCGAGTCATACTTCTATAAATAGTCGTGTTGCACGCATCACTAAAGAGGAACCCCGCTGAGAATCATTTACATCTCAACCGACCAGCAGCCCCGCCCCCTCTTCATCGGCCCCGCCCCCTCTTCTGTCCACAGATACGCTTCAATGGTCTAATTTGTGAAAAGAAAAGAAAAAACGCAGATTCAGCGACAGTAACGGCGACCCCAAATACAACGCTAAACATTTCCCGACATTACAAGACACACAAAAAAAATAAAAAATCCGCTCCGTCATCAAAAAACGATCATTAAATGTACTTTGTCATTCCAAGCACCCCCCTGTACAGCAGGAGCTCAGACCGAAAGATGGAGGAGCAGCACAAGGAGCCAAACCAGTTCAAGAAGCACGCTGATAGGAGGAGAGAGCAGAGTGACTGCAGAGCGCATCACAGCGCCGTTTTTTCTGTTCTCACTTTCCAATCACACGCTGGGGGGGGGGGGGGGGGTCCAGGACGACCCGAGGTGAATAATACTGCTGCCATCACGACGCACTGCAAGTGAATTCTCTGGATTGAAGGCGAGTATCGCAGCAGAAGATGTTTTTTTTATTCATTGTTTTCTTATTTTTTTCCTGGATTTCTACAATTTATATCCAATTTAAAAACATTTTTTTTTTAATGCAGTCATTAAAGGTTAATTTTTGTAGGCGTTTGTTTCCTATTGGTGGGGGGGGGGGGGGGATTTCTCTTCAATGGAGACACAGTCGGAGGTGAGAGGAAGTCCCACTTAGCAGGTGTCCCCATTGGAAGATTTCCCCTCACTTCCTGTTCTGGCGCCCACGCTAACATTTTCAGGTCTCCCCATTGGAAGATTTCCCCTCACTTCCTGTTCTGGTGACCACTCTAAAAAAAAAAAATTTCAGCTGTCGTTATTGGAAGATTTACCTTCACTTCCTGTTCTGGCGCCCACGCGAACATTTTCAGGTGTCCCCATTGGAGAGATTTCCCCTCACTTCCTGTTCTGGAAGAGTGAAGGATGGGTCAGGAACTTTTATTGAGCCCACCTAGAACCCATAGAAAGGGGAAGTGTCAAAAACTTTTATTGAGCCCACCTGGAACCAACCATAGAGGTGGGAAGGGTCAGCGACTTTTATAGAACACACCATAGAGAGGAGAAAGTAGAGTAACTTTTATTGAACCCACCATTCGGTCAGGAACTTTGATTGAGACCACCATAGAGAGGAAGATTGAGGGTCAGTTACTGAGCCCACCTCGAACGCCCATAGAGAGAGAGAAAGGGCCCACCATAGACAAAAGAAGGGTCAGGAACTTTGATTGAGACCATCTAGAACCCACCTGTAACGGAACTATGTATTCTGCCTGTCCATCTATAATATTCATGCACCTGCCTATCCCCAAAGGTTAATTGATCTATTTGTGTGTGAAAGACCTGTGTTTATCCTTAAGTGATTGAGTATTGTTCTGGGGGTTGATTGAAGTCTATGTGAGAAAGAAATGTGTCTTCTTTGACCTGGTGACAGGGTGTCTGCCTTGGGGCCCCCCTGTGGAGGGAGGGGGCGGAGAGTTCCATTGTTCCTTGAGTACTCACAAGCTTGTAACTAGATATAAACAGGAGATGTTCATTAAAGTTGTTGATGTTTGACCCTTCAAAACGTAGTCATGTCTCGTTCTTGAAAAGGGTATGCTATGGGAATAGGTTTGTCTGACTCTCCCTCTGGATCTCGTGGAACTTACTGGACTTACTTATATAGCAACTTGCCAGGGAAAAGGACGTCGTCAGCGGCTGATACCCTCTCCCTACATGGGTAGCCGTTACACCACCATAGAGAGGAAGATTGAGGGTCAGTTACTGAGCCCACCTCGAACGCCCATAGAGAGAGAGAAAGGGCCAAGAACTTTTATTGAGCCCACCTAGAACCAATTGTTGAGAGAAGAAGGGTCAGGAACTTTCACCCAAGCTCCCCTAGAACCCACCCTAGAGAGGAAGGGGGAGGAACCTACCATAGAGAGAGGGAAAGTGTCAAGAAATTTTATTGAGCCCACCTAGATGCCACCATACAGAGAGAAAGGGTCAGGAACCTTTTTTGAGCCCACCTAGAACCCACTGTAAAAAGAAGAAGGGTCAGGATTCTCAGGAACTTTCACTGAACCCACCATAGAGAAGAAGGGGGAGGAACACCTACCATAAACCCACCATAGAGAGGGAGAGGGTCAATAACTTTTATCTAGAACCCAACATAGAAAATAGAAGGGTCAGTAACTTTCATTGAGCCCACCTAAAATACACCATAGAGAGGGGAAAGGGCCAGGAACTTTTATAGAACCCACCACAGAGAGGAGAAAGTAGAGGAAATTGTATTGAGCCCACCTAGAACACACCATAGAGAGGAAGGGCCAGGAACCTTTATTGAGCCCACCTAGAACACACCATAGAGAGGAAGGGCCAGGAACCTTTATTGAGCCCACCTAGAACACACCATAGAGAGGAAGGGCCAGGAACCTTTATTGAGCCCACCTAGAACACACCATAGAGAGGAAGGGCCAGGAACCTTTATTGAATTTGAGCCCACCTAGAACACATCATAGAGAGGAAGGGTCAGGATTCAGGAACCTTTATTGAGCCCACCTAGAACACACCATAGAGAGGAAGGGTCAGGAACCTTTATTGAATTTGAGCCCACCTAGAACACATCATAGAGAGGAAGGGTCAGGATTCAGGAACCTTTATTGAGCCCACCTAGAACACACCATAGAGAGGAAGGGTCAGGAACCTTTATTGAATTTGAGCCCACCTAGAACACATCATAGAGAGGAAGGGTCAGGATTCAGGAACCTTTATTGAGCCCACCTAGAACACATCGTTGAGAGAAGAAGGGTCAGGAACTTTCACCAAGCTCACCTAGAACCCACCCTAGAGAGGAAGGGTGAGGAACACCCATCTTGAACCCACAATAGAGAGGGAAATTGTCAGGAACTTTTATTGAGCCCACCTAGAACCCACCATAGACAGAAGAAGGGTCAGGAACTTTTATTGAGCCCACCTAGATGCCACCATACAGAGAGAAAGGGTCAGGAACCTTTTTTGGGCCCACCTAGAACCCACTGTAAAGAGAAGAGGGGTCAGGATTCTCAGGAACTTTCACTGAACCCACCATAGAGAAGAAGGGGGAGGAACACCTACCATAAACCCACCATAGAGAGGGAAGGGGTCAATAACTTTTATTGAGCTCATCTAGAACCCAACATAGAAAATAGAAGGGTCAGTAACTTTCATTGAGCCCACCTAAAATACACCATAGAGAGGGGTAGGGTCGGGAACTTTTATCAAACCCACCACAGAGAGGAGAAAGTAGAGGACCTTTTATTGAACCCACCCAGAACACACCATAGAGAGGAAGGGTCAGGAACCTTTATTGAGCCCACCTAGATCCTACCATAAAGAGAGAAAGGTTCAGGAAGTTTTATTAAGCCCACCTAGAACCCACTGTAGAGAGAAGGCGGCTCATGAACTTTTATTGAACCCACCATAGAGCAGAAGGGCGAGGACCACCCATCTTAAACCCACCATAGGGAGGGTAAAGGGTCAGGAACTTTTATTGAGCCCACCTAAAACCCACCATAGAAAGAGGGAAAGGGTCAGGAACTTTTGAGCCCACTTAGAACCCATCATAGAGAGTGGAAGGGCCAGGAACTTTTATGGAGCCCACCTAAAATCCACCATAGACAGAAGAAGGGTTGGGAACTTTTATTGAGCCCACCTAGAACCCATCGTAGAGAGAAGAAGGGTCAGGAACTTTAATTGAGCTCACCTAGAACCCACCATAGAGAGGAAGGGGGGGGGAGCACCCATCTTGAACCCACCATAGAGAGGGAAAGTGTCAATAACTTTTATTGAGCTCACCTAGAACCAACATAGAAAAAAGAAGGGTCAGGAACTTTTATTGAGCCCACCTAGAACCCACCGTAGAGAGAAGAAGGATCAGGAACTTTCTATTGTGGGTTCTAGGTGAGCGCAATAAAAGTTCCTGACCCTTCTTTTTTCTATGTTGGGTTTTAGGTGAGCTTGATAAAAGTTTTTGACCCTTTCCCTCTCTATGGTGGGTTCAATATGGGTGTTCCTCCCCCTTCCTCTCTATGGTGGGTTCTAGGTGAGCTCAGTGAGAGGAAGGGGAAGGAACACCCACCTTGAACCCACCGTAGACAGAAGAAGGGTCAAAAACTTTTATTGCGCTCACCTAGAACCCACTGTAGAGAGAAGAAGGGTCAGGAACTTTTATTGAACCCACCATAGAGCAGAAGGGTGAGGACCGCCCATCTTAAACCCACCATAGAGAGTGGAAGGGTCAGGAACTTTTATGGAATCCACCTAAATCCCACCATAGACAGAAGAAGGGTTGGGAACTTTTTTTTGAGCCCACCTAGAACCCACCGTAGAGAGAAGGGTCAGGAACTTTGGAGCTCACCTAGAACCCACTAGAATTAGGGGAAGGGTCCATCTGTAGGGGAGGGGGGGCACGTTGACCTTTTCACCTTGGGTGCCAAGCCCCATGTCCCGGCACTGATGTCCAGTCAATGAAGGTCAACTTTTCGGGTAATTTTTTTTTTCCAAAAAGTTCCAAAAAATTATATATGTTCTGCAACAAGAAAGAACCTCTGGGGGGTCCGTCAGTCATTGGACCCGTTGGTAGGATGGATGAGGACCCCCCCTCCCCTCCCCCACTATTCGGTGCATATATTAAGCCCCCTCGCCTTTCACAAGCGTGTCATTGTAATCTGAGCAAAGCATGGCAAGGACAAGACAACAGTGTGACAGCAGGTGTCCCCATTCACGGCACGCAGCCGCCGCCGCCGGCCTCCCAGGAAGGGGTTAACCCACTCCTAGAAAAAACTTCTCTTCTCTCTCTTTGCTTTCATTATGAGTGAGCGAGGTGACTGAGCGGGGCGGCAGGTGGAGCGAGACACTTCCTCCATGCCAAGGGGTGGGCGGCGGAAGGTGGCATGGCCGCGGTGAAGAGGTGGCAGAACTTATTCGCCAAGCAGACGTACAAGCCGTCATCGGTGAGTGAGTCCGGTGGGGATGGGGGGGGGGGGGGGTGGTGGTGGGTCGGGAAGACTGGCGGGTTTGCTGGGCCTGGTTTGGCACAACTTCACAGCAAAAAGGAGAGAAAAGAAAAGTCAGGGTGGCATTGTGGGTGGTGGAGGCATTGTGGGGGGTGGTGGGTGGAGGTGAGATTCTGGAGGGGGGGGGGGGGGCGGGGTGGGTGATGTTGGCGGTTTATGGGCAGATGATGCCGAGGTGACGATGGGCACTGGAAGGGGGATGGCACAGAGGGGGCGGGCACTGACCAGATACCATATCTAGACTGGCACTGACTGGGCACACCGGAACGGATAAGCATGGAGGATGTAATACATGTGCAACCGCCCGACGACAAACTCTACGTCCCGACCGCCCGACGACAAAACTCTACGTCCCGACCGACCGGCGACAAAACTCTACGTCCCGACCGACCGGCGACAAAACTCTGCGCCCCCACCGCCCGACGACAAAACTCTGCATCCTCAACCGCCCGACGACAAAACTCTGCGTCCCGACCGACCGGCGACAAAACTCTGCATCCCCAATCGCCCGACGACAAAACTCTGCGTCCCGACCGACCGGCGACAAAACTCTGCGTCCCGACCGACCGGCAACAAACTCTACGTCCCGACCGACCGGCGACAAACTCTGCGCCCCCACCGCCCGACGACAAAACTCTGCATCCCGACCGCCCGACGACAAAACTCTGCGTCCCAACCGACCGGCGAAAAAAACTCTGCGCCCCGAGCGACCGGCGACAAAACTCTGCGTCCCGACCGCCCGATGACAAAACTCTGCGTCCCGACCGCCCGACGACAAAACTCTGCGTCCCGACCGACCGGCGACAAAACTCTGCGTCCCGACCGACCGGCGACAAACTATGCGCCCCGACCGGCGACAAACTCCCCCCCACCGCCCGGCGAAAAACTCTGCGCCCCCACCGCCCGACGACAAAACTCTGCATCCCGACCGCCCGACGACAAAACTCTGCGTCCCAACCGACCGGCGAAAAAACTCTGCGCCCCGAGCGACCGGCGACAAAACTCTGCGTCCCGACCGCCCGATGACAAAACTCTGCGTCCCGACCGCCCGACGACAAAACTCTACGTCCCGACCGCCCGACGACAAAACTCTACGTCCCGACCGACCGGCGACAAAACTCTACGTCCCGACCGACCGGCGACAAAACTCTGCGCCCCCACCGCCCGACGACAAAACTCTGCATCCTCAACCGCCCGACGACAAAACTCTGCGTCCCGACCGACCGGCGACAAAACTCTGCATCCCCAATCGCCCGACGACAAAACTCTGCGTCCCGACCGACCGGCGACAAAACTCTGCGTCCCGACCGACCGGCAACAAACTCTACGTCCCGACCGACCGGCGACAAACTCTGCGCCCCCACCGCCCGACGACAAAACTCTGCATCCCGACCGCCCGACGACAAAACTCTGCGTCCCAACCGACCGGCGAAAAAACTCTGCGCCCCGAGCGACCGGCGACAAAACTCTGCGTCCCGACCGCCCGATGACAAAACTCTGCGTCCCGACCGCCCGACGACAAAACTCTGCGTCCCGACCGACCGGCGACAAAACTCTGCGTCCCGACCGACCGGCGACAAACTATGCGCCCCGACCGGCGACAAACTCCCCCCCACCGCCCGGCGACAAACTCTGCGCCCCCACTGCCCGACGACAAAACTCTGCGTCCCGACCGACCGGCGACAGAACTCTGCGTCCCGACCGACCGGCGACAAAACTCTGCGCCCCCACCGCCCGACGACAAAACTCTGCATCCCGACCGACCGGCGACAAACTCTACGTCCCGACCGACCGGCGACAAACTCTGCGTCCCGACCGACCGGCGACAAACTCTGCGTCCCAACCGACCGGCGACAAAACTCTGCGCGCCCACCGCCCGATGACAAAACTCTGCCACCCCACCGCCCGACGACAAAACTCTGCATCCTCACCAGACAGCGACAAACTCTGCGTCCGGACCGACCGGCGACAAAACTCTGCGTCCCGACCGGACGGCGACAAAACTCTGCGTCCCGACCGGACGGCGACAAAACTCTGCGTCCGGACCGACCGGCGACAAAACTCTGCGTCCCGACCGGACGGCGACAAAACTCTGCGTCCCGACCGGACGGCGACAAAACTCTGCGTCCCGACCGGACGGCGACAAAACTCTGTGCCCGGACCGACCGGCGACAAACTCTGCGTCCCGACCGCCCGGCGACAAACTCTGCGTCCCGACCGACCAGCGACAAAACTCTGCGTCCCGACCGACCAGCGCCCAAACTCTGCGTCCCGACCGACCGGCGACAAACTCTACGCCCCCACGGCCCGACGACAAAACTCTGCGTCCCAGGTACAAGGTAAAACGTATATTGCATCCTCCATGCAGTTCACATACATTGTTTCTCATCTTTTGGCCCTGATGAAGGGGAGATTTTTGCCCCCGAAACGCGTCGGCTCTATTTGATCTTTCAGTGTAACAAACTTGTATCTGGAGCTTCAATCTCAGGCTGTCCCGGAAATCTTTACACTGACAGTAAACGCAGGGGACAATGTGGCCCTATCAGAGGCTGGCAGTCTCTAGTGACTGGCACATGGCCGGGCAGGGAAAGAGGGGGGAGGGGGTGGCATACAGAGAACTGGGGCGACATCGCTGGTCTGACCTCAGGCGCGGTCTTCTTGCTCCTGAGTGCACATAACACACCAGAGCTGCTCCTCGTTTTATAGGGCCCCGGCTGACGGATTGAATGCCCTGGGCTCTGACGACAATCGGGGCCACTAAAGCCAATCAGGGCCAAACAACAAATCGCACAGCAGGGCTCGCTCACCACGGGGCGGAGCCTTCTTTTATTTATGATCGCTATACGATTATTGCCTGGGATCGTCAGCGCCATCTAGTGGCCGTAATGCAGTAATATGGCCACTAGGTGGAGCCGAGTGGAATTTATATACATACTGTAGACCTCTCTGCTGGGCCCCTCCCACAGTTCTGCTATCTCTCTCTTTGTACTGGGTGACCGGTCTTTGTCTCCGCCCCCCTCCTGTAATTTTCTGTAGTAGGTGGAGCCTGCTGGGCCCCTCCCACAGCTCCGCTCACTCTCTTTGTGCAGTGTGACTGGTCTTTGTCTCCGCCCCTTCTGTAATTTTCTGTAGTGGGTGGAGCCTGCTGAGCCCCTCCCTCAGCTCTGCTCTCCCTCCTTGTGCAGGGGGACTGGTCTTCGTCTCTGCCCCTCCTGTAATTTTCTGTAGTAGGTGGAGCCTGCTGGCCCCTCCCACAGTTCT
Source organism: Rana kukunoris (assembly GCA_029574335.1). Classification (NCBI taxonomy): domain Eukaryota; kingdom Metazoa; phylum Chordata; class Amphibia; order Anura; family Ranidae; genus Rana; species Rana kukunoris. The sequence goes on along the minus strand of CM056059.1, from coordinate 1,401,785 downwards.
GCTATCTCTCTCTTTGTACTGGGTGACTGGTAGTCTCCGCCCCCCTCCTGTAATTTTCTGTAGTGGGTGGAGCCGACTAGGCCCCTCCCACAGTTCTGCTATCTCTCCTTGTGCAGGATGACTGGTAGTCTCCGCCCCTTCTGTAATTTTCTGTAGGTGGAGCCTGCTGGGCCCCTCCCACAGCTCTGCTCTCCCTCCTTGTACAGGATGACTGGTCTCGTCTCCGCCCCCTCCTGAAATTTGTCTATAGTGGGTGGAGCCTGCTGGGCCCCTCCCACAGCTTTGCTATCTCTTTCTGTTATGTGACTGGTAGTCTCCGCCCCTTCTGTAATTTTCTGTAGTAGGTGGAGCCTGCTGGGCCCCTCCCACAGCACTGCTCTATCTCCTTGTGCAGGGGGACTGGTCTCGTCTCCGCCCCCTTCCTGTAATTTTCTGCAGTAGGTGGAGCCTGCTGTGCCCCTCCCACAGCTCAGTTCTCTGCTCAGGCCAATGTACAGCCCAGTGATGACGTCACTGCTACTTTTACAAGGTAATATCTGAGTTTGCAGAGACATTTGCTGCACACAAAGCGGGTTTATATCTGTGGAAGAATATCCAATAGGACATTGAGATTGAGAAGTCTGGTAATGAAGGGGCCAATCATCTATTAGAGGATATTCAAGGGAAATCCAAAATATGCCAACCCACGAGGAGAAGCCCCGCCCCCAGGGGAGCCGCACTTTGTACAATCGGGAAAAGTTTCGACACTATGGGTTGTACATGTTCACAAATGTCTGACACACATCAGCCCCTGCTGCAGCCTCTAACCTACACAGTTACAATGTGCAGTCTGATCACTGGGGGGAGGGGAGACTGAGGAAATGCCCACACTTAGCTGAACGTCGGTTCTGCTGCAGGACATTTCCCCGTATACTCCTATGGGGAATCCTCCACTAAGGGGGCTGCGTGGAGACAAGTGGCCAGTAGAGGGCGCTCCACAACCAATCTTATATTCTGATAAGAATTAGGTGACCACCGATTGGCCCGTTCTTTACGGACCGCCATCATTGATTGGCTCGCCAAACAAAACAGCAAAGAATGAAAATATCCAAAATATAGAATATAGATTATTAATTACATTTAGAACACGGAATAAAAAAATAATAAGAATAATATAAAATAAATAAAAAATAAAAATAAAATTATAATAATAATAAAAAAATAATAAAATGATTAAAAAAAATAATAATAAAATAATAATAATAATAATAATAATAATAATAATAATAATAATAATAATAATAAATAAAAAATAATAATAAAAAATAAAAATAACATTTTAATAATAATAAAACAATTATAAAAATGACAAAAAAATAAAAAAAATGAAAATAAAATAAAAACATAATAAAAAATATAAATAAAATAATAATAATAATAAAAAATAATAATAATAAAATAATAATAACAAATAAAAATAATAATATCATAATAATAATAATAATAATAATAATAATAATAGAAAATAATAATAGAAAAAAATAAAAATAAAATAATAATAATAATAAATAAAAAAGATAATAACAATAAAATAATAATAATAATAATAAAATAATAATAATAATAAATAACAAATAAAATAATAATAATCAAAAATAAAAATAATAAAATAGAATAATAATAATAATAATAATAAAAATTGATGTGTGTGGCCGGCATTGGGGGGATATTATTCTATGATTGGACAGAAGAAAAATAAATAAAATGCTTCATCTTCGCCTCCCATGTGACATAAAGCCCGGGCAGTCCGGGTCACATGATCTCTGGGGCACTGTGGCTGTTTCAGGTCATTAGAGACTGCAATGCTTTCTATGGTGGGGGAGGGGGGGGAGATCGGATCGGGAAGGCGCTGTGTGATAGGAAGAAGAATCTGCCCTCAGAGCAAACAAATCCAACCGCAGCGCACTATGAAGTCTCCGCCCCCTACCGCTCCCGTCTTAAAGGGACAGTCCCCCTTTTTACAGGTTTGAATACCTGTAATGCCCCATCATTGGTGTCAGTGGGAGGAATAGTGTCCCATCATTGGTGTCATTAGGAGGAATAGTGTCCCATCATTGGTGTCAGTGGGAGGAATAGTGCCCCATCATTGGTGTCATTGGGAGGAATAGTGTCCCATCATTGGTATCAGTGGGAGGAATAGTGTCCCATCATTGGTGTCATTGGGAGGAATAGTGCCCCATCATTGGTGTCATTGGGAGGAATAGTGTCCCATCATTGGTATCAGTGGGAGGAATAGTGTCCCATCATTGGTGTCATTGGGAGGAATAGAGTCCCGTCATTGGTGTCAGTGGGAGGAATAGAGTCCCGTCATTGGTGTCAGTGGGAGGAATAGTGTCCCATCATTGGTGTCAGTGGGAGGAATAGTTTCCCATCATTGGTGTCATTGGGAGGAATAGTGTCCCATCATTGGTGTCAGTGGGAGGAATAGTGTCAAATCATTGGTGTCAGTGGGAGGAATAGTGTCCCATCATTGGTGTCAGTGGGAGGAATAGTGTCCCATCATTGGTGTCATTGGGAGGAATAGTGTCCCATCATTGGTGTCAGTGGGGGGAATAGTGCCCCATCATTGGTGTCAGTGGGAGGAATAGTGTCCCATCATTGGTATCAGTGGGAGGAATAGTGTCCCATCATTGGTGTCAGTGGGAGGAATAGTGTCCCATCATTGGTATCAGTTGGAGGAATAGTGTCCCATCATTGGTGTCAGTGGGAGGAATAGTGTCCCATCATTGGTATCAGTTGGAGGAATAGTGTCCCATCATTGGTGTCAGTGGGAGGAATAGTGTCCCATCATTGGTGTCAGTGGGAGGAATAGTGTCCCATCATTGGTGTCAGTGGGGGGAATAGTGTCCCATCATTGGTGTCAGTGGGAGGAATAGTGTCCCATCATTGGTGTCAGTGGGAGGAATAGTGTCCCATCATTGGTATCAGTTGGAGGAATAGTGTCCCATCATTGGTGTCAGTGGGAGGAATAGTGTCCCATCATTGGTGTCAGTGGGAGGAATAGTGTCCCATCATTGGTGTCAGTGGGGGGAATAGTGTCCCATCATTGGTGTCAGTGGGAGGAATAGTGTCCCATCATTGGTGTCAGTGGGAGGAATAGTGTCCCATCATTGGTGTCAGTGGGGGGGGAATAGTGTCCCATCATTGGTGTCGGTGGGAGGAATAGTGTCCCATCATTGGTGTCAGTGGGAGGAATAGTGTCCCATCATTGGTGTCAGTGGGAGGAATAGTGTCCCATCATTGGTGTGGGTGGGAGGAATAGTGTCCCATCATTGGTGTCAGTGGGAGGAATAGTGTCCCATCATTGGTGTCAGTGGGAGGAATAGTGTCCCATCATTGGTGTCAGTGGGGGGGGGATAGTGTCCCATCATTGGTGTCGGTGGGAGGAATAGTGTCCCATCAGGATCCTCCTCCTGTCATTAAAAAGCGGTCCTTTAAAGCTCCAATCAGTGACTCTGCCCCGGCTGAGAAGACATCATCAGTTTGCTGCAGGCAGGAGGAAGCATTTCCTTAGTCTTTTTTTTCAAACATTTGTACAATTGCCCCTCCATATACTCTCACAGTGATGTCAGGTCTGTAGCGTCTCCCTCTAGTGGCCGTTGTCTGTATTGCATTGCTGAGATAAAATCAGTTGAGCGGAGGCGGCGATTATCCAGGGAGATTTTCTGGCTTCTTGGGAAGGTGTGACCCCCCCGTCCCCCAAGTTTGGTGCGTGCCAATGGCAGCTCACAGCCCCGAGAATTGGATTTTATCTCCCACCCCCCCCCAACCTTTTCCTACCAATTAGAGTGGAACTCCAGGCAGAAAGAAGAGAAAATCAACAAATGCAGCTCTGTAATCATTATCACCGCATACACCGGAATGTGACCTTGCATCGGCCCTTTGCCGGGCCTGTACAGCAGAGCTCAGAGTGGGGGAGGAGAAGCAGCGCAAAGAGCCAGTCAGTGTGTGTGCTGACAAAAAGCACGCTGACAGGGGAAGAGAGCGGAGTGACAGAGCGATGAGATCTCCTTTCACTGTCCAGTCACAGGATGGGGGCTCCTCCGGGATGGGGGGCTCGTCCGGGATGGGGGGCTCGTCCAGGGTGGGGGGGGCTCGTCCGGGATGGGGGGGCTAGTTCAGGATGGGGGGGCTCGTCCGGGATGGGGGGGCTCGTCCGGGATGGGGGGGATTCATCCGGGATGGGGGGCTTGCCGGGGATGGGGGCTCGTCCGGGAGGGAGGGCTCGTCCTGGATGGGGAGGCTTGTCCGGGATATGGGGGGCTTGGACGGAATATGGGGGGCTCGTCCAGGATATGGAGGCTAGTCCGGGGTGGGGGAGCTCGTGAAGGATGGGGGGGGCTCATCCGGGATATGGGGACTCGTCCGGGATATGGGGACTCGTCCAGGGTGGGGGAGCTCGTTCGGGGTGGGGGAGCTCGTTCGGGGTGGGGGAGCTCGTCCGGGATATGGGGACTCGTCCGGGATATGGGGGGGCTCGTCCAGGATATGGGGGGGGCTCGTCCGGGATATGGGGGGGGCTCGTCCGGGATATGGGGGGCTCGTCCGGCATATGGGGGGGCTCGTTCGGGATATGGGGGGGCTCATCCGGGATATGGGGGGCTCGTCCGGGATATGGGGGGCTCGTCCGGGATATGGGGGGGCTCGTCCGGGATATGGGGGGGCTCATCTGGGGTGGGGGAGCTCGGCCGTGATATGGGGACTCATCCGGGATATGGGGACTCGTCCGGGATATGGGGGGCTCGGCCAGGATATGGGGACTCATCAAGGATATGGGGGGATCGTCCAGGGTGGGGGAGTTCATCCGGGATATGGGGACTCGGCCGGGATATGGGGACTCGTCCGGGATATGGGGACTCGTCCGGGATGTGGGGGCTCGGTCGGGATGTGGGGGCTCGTCCGGGATGTGGGGGCTCGGCCGGGATGTGGGGGCTCGTCAGGGATATGAGGGCTCGGCCGGGATGTGGGGGCTCGTCCGGGATGTGGGGGCTCGGCCGGGATGTGGGGGCTCGTACGGGATGTGGGGGCTCGTCCGGGATGTGGGGGCTCGGCCGGGATGTGGGGGCTCGTCAGGGATATGAGGGCTCGGCCGGGATGTGGGGGCTCGGCCGGGATGTGGGGGCTCGTACGGGATGTGGGGGCTCGTCCGGGATGTGGGGGCTCGGCCGGGATGTGGGGGCTCGTCCGGGATATGGGGGCTCGTCCGGGATGTGGGGGCTCGGCCGGGATGTGGGGGCTCGTTCGGGATATGAGGGCTCGGCCGGGATGTGGGGGCTCGTCCGGGATGTGGGGGCTTGGCCGGGATGTGGGGGCTCGTCCGGGATGTGGGGGCTCGGCTGGGATGGGTTAAACTGCTGGTCGGCAGACTGAGGACATCTAGGAGGCAGAAATTGAGTACTGCAGGGAAATCTCTGTATTAAAAGGGTGAATATAGTCTTTTTTTCTGCCACTAGTTGACTTCAGCCTTACCCCCCAGCATCATTCAACCCACTTCTTCTGAGCCCAGGTCATCCTAGACCCACCCCCAGCTAGGGACTGTACCGTTAAAAGAGAAGCAGCACAGCGCAGGGCTCTGTTCCTGCCCCCATTTAACCCATCCCGGACGAGCCCCCAACCTGTAACTGGACAGTGAAAGGAGAAGGAGCACAGAGCTCTGTCCCTGCCACTAGATGTCCTCGATCTCATGGCCAGCATCATTCAACCCGGTTCCTCTGAGCCCAGGTCGTCCTGGATCCACCCCCCAATCTGGGACTGGACAGTGAAAGGAGAAGCGGCACAGTGCAGGTCTCCGTCCCTGACCACTAGATGTCCTCAATCTCATGGCCAGCATCATTCAACCTGGTTCCTCTGAGCCCAGGTCATCCTGGATCCACCCCCAATCTAGGACTGGACAGTGAAAGGACAAGCAGCACAGTGCTGAGCTCTGTCCCTGCCACTAGATGTCCTCGGTCTGCCCCATTTAACCAATTCCGGACGAACCCCCCCATCCCAGACGAGCCCCCAACCTGTGACTGGACAATGAAAGGAGAAGCAGCGCAGCGATCATATCGCTCTGTCACTCTGCTCTCTTCTCCTATCAGCGTGTTTCTTGTCAGCCCACGATTATTGGCTCCTCCCTCCCCCAGTCTGAGCTCCGCTGTACAGACGCCGATCCCGGGTCACGTTCCGAGATCTGCTTGTATGTAATGATGGAGTGATGTGCGTCTTATATACCCCACCCCTCATATCGGGTCCCTCTGTGTGATGAAATGTGTGGCCCCCGCAGGAAAGGAATTCGAGGCAGGTGACCCACGGTGGGGGGATGGGGGGGAAGGGGGGAGTGGGAGCTTTTTTGTTTTGCCAGGCAGCCCAGGCTGGCACGGACTGGTTGGGATCCTTTGTCACCGACGTTCCCATTCAGTGACACACAAAGATTATATTACCGACACAAAGGAGGCTTTTTCCTGCCGGTATTGTCTGAAAATTTCCACATTAATGGCCCCCAGCACCTGTGTACACAGACTCCGCCCCCTCCTCATTATCTAATACCCCCCCTACAGGACGGGGGGGGGTAATATTCCATTCCAGCATGCACTGCTCTATTATACTATTATATAAGATATTAAAACCACTCCACCCAAAGCTGGCATCTCATTGTTAGAGGACGCCGGAGGGCAAACCACCCAACAGACTCTGTACACCCGCTGTGCCCCATTATGAGGGGTTCCCACCATCCCTGTGCTGAGTTCCCGGGTCTGTACACCCGCTGTGCCCCATTATGAGGGGTTCCCACCATCCCTGTGCTGAGTTCCCGGGTCTGTACACCCGCTGTGCCCCATTATGAGGGGTTCCCACCATCCCTGTGCTGAGTTCCCGGGTCTGTACACCATTATGAGGGGTTCCCACCATCCCTGTGCTGAGTTCCTGGGTCTGTACACCTGCTGTGCCCCATTATAAGGGGTTCCCACCATCCCTGTGCTGAGTTCCCGGGTCTGTACACCCGCTGTGCCCCATTATGAGGGGTTCCCACCATCCCTGTGCTGAGTTCCCGGGTCTGTACACCCGCTGTGCCCATTATGAGGGGTTCCCACCATCCCTGTGCTGAGTTCCCGGGTCTGTACACCCGCTGTGCCCCATTATGAGGGGTTCCCACCATCCCTGTGCTTAGTTCCCGGGTCTGTACACCCGCTGTGCCCCATTATGAGGGGTTCCCACCATCCCTGTGCTGAGTTCCTGGTACACCCTCTGTCTGTATCCCTGTGCACCCTCTGTGCCCATTATGAGGGGTTCCCACCATCCCTGTGCTGAGTTCCCGGGTCTGTACACAAGCTGTGCCCATTATGAGGGGTTCCCACCATCCCTGTGCTGAGTTCCCGGGTCTGTACACCCGCTGTGCCCATTATGAGGGGTTCCCACCATCCCTGTGCTGAGTTCCCGGGTCTGTACACCCGCTGTGCCCCATTATGAGGTGTTCCCACCATCCCTGTGCTGAGTTCCTGGGTCTGTACACCCGCTGTGCCCCATTTTGAGGGGTTCCCACCATCCCTGTGCTGAGTTACCGGGTCTGTACACCCGCTGTGCCCATTATGTGGGGTTCCCACCATCCCTGTGCTGAGTTCCCGGGTCTGTACACACGCTGTGCCCCATTATGAGGGGTTCCCACCATCCCTGTGCTGAGTTCCTGGGTCTGTACACCCGCTGTGCCTATTATGAGGGGTTCCCTCCATCCCTGTGCTGAGTTCCCGGGTCTGTACACCCGCTGTGCCCCATTATGAGGGGTTCCCACCATCCCTGTGCTGAGTTCCCGGGTCTGTACACCCGCTGTGCCCCATTATGAGGGGTTCCCACCATCCCTGTGCTGAGTTCCCGGGTCTGTACACCCGCTGTGCCCCATTATGAGGGGTTCCCACCATCCCTGTGCTGAGTTCCCGGGTCTGTACACCCGCTGTGCCCCATTATGAGGGGTTCCCACCATCCCTGTGCTGAGTTCCCGGGTCTGTACACCCGCTGTGCCCCATTATGAGGGGTTCCCACCATCCCTGTGCTGAGTTCCCGGGTCTGTACACCCGCTGTGCCCCATTATGAGGGGTTCCCACCATCCCTGTCAAGTTTTGCTTAAATACATTATTGTTTTTTTAAAGTATATCGTGTTGCGCAATTGTAAACACTTGAAAAAAAAAAAACCCGCGGCAATAAACAGGTTAAACGGTGCGGTGAATTAGCCGAGCCCAGGAACACTCGCAGGTTGGGCGGGGCCGGATTCTTTCGCTGTGACAATCGCCTACGCACGGAAGGTGTCCGCAC